>PJEM01005637.1:18635-126560 GCA_004023845.1 Helogale parvula | reverse complement strand
TTTAAACATAACCACCCCCACCACCAAAAAAAAAGAAGAGGGAAAAAAGAAAAAAGAAAGGTAATGAAAATAATAAGGGAAAAACCCAAGACACGCTTACTAGGGGGGGGAAAAAACCCAACATGTAATTTCTGTCCTTGACAGAATGTATTAAATAAGCAAACACCACCAACAAGCAAAACAAGTACTACAATGTAAAAATATTTAAAAAAAAAAAACCCTCTCACATGCATAAATGAAAGATTGCACACAAAGAACTCACATCTTTTCAAGCTTCAATAGTAAATATTCTGCTACTATGTATTAAATACTGCATGGTTTGCCCAAGCTAAGATGAAACCACATCATGAATCAATAAGCATTTTGCATTTTCTTTCATTATCTACTCAAATTCATGCCTACTGCACCTCTAAACATTTCATTAAAAACCCTTGAGAAAGTCGGAATAGAAGGAACTTACCTAAACATTATAAAAGCAGTTTATGAAAAGCCCACAGCCAATCTTATCCTCAATGGGGAAAAACTGAGAGCTTTCCCCTTGAGATCAGGAACACGACAGGGGTGTCCACTCTCACCACTGCTGTTTAACATAGTGCTGGAAGTCCTAGCGTCAGCAATCAGACAACAAAAGGAAATAAAAGGCATCAGAATTGGCAAAGAAGAAGTCAAACTTTCACTTTTCGCAGATGACATGATAGTCTACATGGAACACCCAATTGACTCCACCAGAAGCCTTCTAGAACTGATTAATGAATTCAGTAAAGTTGCAGGATACAAAATCAATGTACAGAAATCAGTTGCATTCCTATACACCAAAAATGAAGCAGCCGAAAGAGAAATCAAGAAACTGATCCCATTCACCATTGCACGAAAACCATCAAATACCTAGAAGTAAACCTAACCAAGGATGTAAAAGACCTATATGATGAAAACTATAGAAAACTTATGAAAGAGATTGAAGAAGACACCAAGAAATGGAAAAACATTCCCTGTTCATGGATCAGAAGAATAAACATTGTGAAAATGTCATTACTACCCAAAGCAATCTACACATTCAATGCAGTCCCCATCAAAATTGCACCAACATTCTTCTCAAAGCTAGAACAAACTATCCTCAAATTCATATGGAACCACAAAAGACCCCGAATAGCCAAAGTTATATTGAAGAAGAAAACCAAAATGGGAGGCATCACAATCCCAGACTTTAGCCTCTACTACAAAGCTGTCATCATCAACACAGTATGGTACTGGCACAAAAACAGATGCATAGACCAATGGAATAGAATAGAGAACCCAGAACTGGGCCCACAAATGTATGGCCAATTAATTTTTGACAAAGTTGTATGCGATGGAAAAAAGACTGCCTCGTTAGCAGGTGGTGCTGGGAGAACTGGACAGCAACATGCAGAAGAATGAAACTAGACCACTTTCTTACACCATACACAAAAATTAACTCAAAATGGCTGAAGGACCTGAATGTGAGACAGGGAACCATCAAAACCCTCGAGGAGAAAGTAGGGAAAAAACCTCCTAGACCTCCACCGCAGCAATCTCCTACTCGACACATCTCCAAAGGCAAGGGAAATGAAAGCAAAACTGAACTCTTGGGACTTCATCAAGATAAAAAGCTTTTGCACTGCAAAGGAAACAATCAAGAAAACTAATAGGCAACCGACAGAATGGGAAAAGATAGTTGCAAATGACATATCAGATAAAGGGCTAGTATATATGTCCCCTTTTTAATAAGGACACCAGTCGTATTGGGTTAGGACTCACCCTAATACTCTCGTGTTAATTTGATTACCTCTGTAAAGATCTTATGCCCAAAGTGCTACATTGTGATATATTGGGAATTATGACTTTAACATGTGAATTTTAAGAGGATACAATTCAACCCATGATAGTTATTGTGCAGTTAAATTCAATAAATATTTTTAAGGTCTACTGGGTACTAGGAAGTATATTCAGTATTTGGGAGAGAAATAAATAATACCATGGTATCTGGTAAGAGATAGGGATGTTTTATCTGAGCCTTTCTCTTCTCTTCACGATGAGGTCAAGACTACCCTAACTGGACTCTGACAAGGAGCCAGAATCCTAAAAAGCTCTGTGGAACCATGATTATAACAAAGAATTGCAACCAAGAAAGATGGGTAAGCCAAGTCAAAAACTTTAGAAAATAGGAATCCAATGCCTAGAAAAACAAGAACCAGGGTACAAGTGGGACTCTGTGAGACCTGGTGAATGAGGTAGAGATCAGATAAATTAAGTTTTGATCAAGCAGGAGCAAAGGGTCTTTGTAAATTGGCTTAGAATTTCATCAGTTGGCAATAGTTACAAGAGTTGAATGATGACATAATTTGTTCTCCAAACAGAAACATATTCTGGAGTAAAAGAGAGTGTTATAAAGAGGTCAGTGGGGGATGGGGTGGGAGAACAGGCATAAATAGACTCTGTTTTAAGTAATCAAGGAAGAACGGTCACCCTCAGCAACAGGAATGTTACAATTGGGAGGGTTAGGCCCAGTTTCAAGATTTGAACTAGTTTAGAAACAAGAAAATACACAGTATAATTTAACTTTAGGAGCACAGTACATCTTACATATGTAAAAGATAGCATAGAGGAGGGAATTATGAACATTATACATGATCATAGAAGAAGTAACTTCTGAGTTGGGGGTTGATTTATAGATTAGAATTCCATCTATGAATAAAAAGAAACCATTTAAAAATTTTTTTTCAATGTTTCTTTTTTTTAAATTAGTTTTTGAGAGACAGAGACAACATGAGTAGGGGAGGGTCAGAGAGAGAGGGAGATACAGAATCTGAAGCAGGCTCCAGGCTCTGAGCTAGCTGTCAACACAGGGCCAGATGCGGGGCTCAAACCCATGAACCGTGAGATCATGACCTGAACCAAAGCCAGACGCTTAGCCGACTGAGCCACCCAGGCACCCCGAAAAAAACATTTTCAAGAAAGAACTAACATGTGGAATAGCATGAAGACAGCAAACTTTATAATGAGTTGTCAGATCTTGCTTTTATTTAACAAATATTATTTAAGTACCTATCCTGTGAAAGGTTCTGGCCAAAGAGATAGGGATCAGTGGTTAACAATATGGTACTGGTACTGACAGTCTTTTGAGGGGAGAGAGCCAGTTTGGAAAAATGGTTTATTTTTATTAATATTCAAAGGAAGATAATATTAGTTCCTTTATTATCTTTTAGAATATGCTATGTCCTTCTTCCATTATCATAAATGCTTAGTAATATTAGAAGAATGCATACTATCACATCTCTGATACATGTCTAAATCAGCTCTCTTCCAAAGGACAAAATGATTTTTAATAATAAATGATTACATAATTCCAGGTACATGTATGTGATGCCTAGAAAATCAAAGAGAATAAATATACATAAAATGTGAGCAGCTTGGCCGGGCATTTTAAACAGGGTAGTCATGGGGCACCCGAGTGGCTCAGTCGGTTAAATGTCTGACTTCAGCTCAGGTCATGATCTCACAGTCTGTGGGTTTGAGCCCTCCACTGGGCTCTGTGCTGACAGCTCAGAGCCTGCAGCCTGCTTCAGATTCTCCGTCTCCCTCTCTCTCTGCCTCTTTCCTGCTCACTCTCTGTCTCTCTCTCAAAATAAAGACATAAAAAAATTTAAAATTAATAAACAGGGTGGTCATGGTATTTGTCTAGATTGGCTCCCTTCTCTATACTGTATGATCTTTTCATTATAATGCCTGATAACTTTAGGATATCAAGAAAAAAAAACAAATGATTTCAGGTGCCTCTTTTTCCACACAAAGCACAAAACACAATGTGTAGGATTTTCTAGTCTGCTTTATGTGTTCTGCTTTAGGCGTGTGATTTCGATTGTCCACATGGTCCTATCGGCAGAACTGATACTCCTCATTCATGTTTGGTGACAGATGACAGATTTTATCTGTTTGTTGGTAGCAGAAAACATTTTTCAGTAGGAAAATTCCCAGGTTTAGAAAATGGAAGGCATACTTTGGCCTTTGATTAAAAAATTTTTGGGGCACAATTTATATACACATAACATATCAGAGTCAAGCCAATAGCCTAATTATATGGTAAAATTCATCAGATGAGTTTATCTGAGGTCATTGCTTTTCCTTACCTCCTTCCTTCCTTCTTTTTTTTCTTTCTTTCCCACTTTTCCTTTCTCCTTTTTAGTTGGTATGTATGTTGGAGAGACCACCCTATAATAGCAGAACTAAGGAGTGGGTTTACACAAAGTATTCATTCCACCTTGAGCCAGGTGTGGTTATGTTTGATACTATTTTGTACTTTTATTCTGCTTTAAATAAAGTCTAGTGATATTAATTGAAGAAGGGCTATAATTTTCCAACATCTCTCTTTAAGAAGGAAATATGGTAGTCAGAGCTGAGGTGGTCAGACGTCCTGTGGGGATTCTCTACATGATGTCTATGAGTGGTTTCAGGGGATTACAAGATTGATGGTGAAAATGTAACTCTGAGGCAGGCTCTGGCAGGAGAGTGGTGGGACTCAAATCCTAAAGGGTCCTGAATGGCAGGTGGAAAGCTTGAATGCTAGAAGATATGGGAAAACAAGACAAAGCTTAAAGCTCCAAAGAAATAATAACAGACTTTGATTTTAGAAAAGTTCCCTTCGGTAAGAGCATTAAGATTGCATTAGAGGGATAGTAGTCTATTTAAGGAAAAGATTACCTCTGGCTGAGTAATGGAACATAGTGACCCACACTGAGACAATGGGGGTAGGAAAGAAGAGGAAGTGGTAGATTTGAGAATTATGTTTTCTTTCTGCAGCATCTTACAGAATACCTGGCAATAAACGTTCTTGAATAAGTGCAATAGGATTTCTATGATTTGGGTAAAAATTCTGGAGGGCAGGGAATGCTAGTGAAAAGTTTTAAATATGGTCCTCTTTAAGCTCTTTTTACTTGAGATTAAGATTTGGGTTTTATCACTAATTATGGAGTTACATGGACATTTCCCACAAATAGCATTCACTTACATACAGATGAGCACTCGTCTTCTTTGTTCTTACTTTAACTCAGTCACACAAATATTTTGACAATTCAGGCAGGAATTATTAAGACCAAAAACCTAACATGAAACTTAGATCTACCTAGTTTGTCTCCTCTTGTCCTTGCCATCCTGTAGATGTGACCTAGTAGAGTGCTGCCATCTTTGCCTGATTCAGAACCAGTGTTTTGAGAGGGGTCTCTCAGCTCTGCCAACTACATCATAAGTTTTAATTTTTTTCTGGAACCAGGCAAATAGACTGTGGCTTTGTCCTGACCAGTGTGCTTCTTTTCCTTATTTTGTTTCCTTTTTTTTAAAGATCTGATATTGATTGAATAAAAGAAAGTACACCTTTAATTTTGTCATCGACCATCTGAATGGACCTTCATGTGTGTTCAGTTCCCACTTAAGTGTAAACGAAGGCTTCTTTCAGTAGTATCTGTACACTCAGAGCAATGAAAACGTGGCCATCGCACACTGCTTTATGTTTTCATTATTTTCTCAGCACCTAAATAAGGTGTCAAGAGTTTTAATACTTCATGAGCAGTATTCTGTAAATTATAGTAATATACTGTACTTCTTTGACCTTTTCAATATTGTGTGATTTGGTTGGCTGGCCTCTCTATTTATAGCCCTGCTGAGCAGAGGGGAAGGAATGAATATCCTGCTGGTAATGAAAATATCATATATTGAAAGAGTCAAATGATGATATTGTCTTGGTCCAGACGACCATATTTCACAGGATATATGGCATGAGGCATTGTAATTCTGATAAATCATTCTGCTGACAAAAGGTATAATGAGATTAGAAAATAGCCAAAAATTAATTCATTTACTGACAACATTTGTACCCAGTCTAAAAAGAGTGAGGACGTGTAACAAAATCTCATTAGAATCCCAAATTTAAAGTCACATTCCTTTTCATTTGATATTTACACTAATAAGTCTGGTCGAGAATGATGATGGAGAATTTTCTTTTATAGCCTCAAAAAGCATTGATCAACTTACATTTTCTCTTATTTTCATTTGGAATTTTCAGCTTTTGCCTTTTGAGATTGGGGAAGGCATCCTTTAGTTTTTACATTAAATGGTTTTAATGGTAGAGAGAGTGTAACAGAAAACATTCTGAGGATTGTTCATATCATTGTCTTTCTGGCCACACGTGTCTGCTGATTCCTGCTATGCTGCCGCCTAAAGAATATTTAAGGGCATTTCTAACACTCATAGGCTATTCATGAAACAAATCAGGATCACTGTTATTCAACTTCATTCAGTCTATGCTTTTACCTGACAGGAAAGGGAAGGAATATATAAGCCATTTTTTATCCCAACAGGGGAATCTCTTCTGCATCAATTTGTGGAGCTACTCTGCCCTTATTTAAAAGTACCTTTTGCCCTGAGAATGCCTGAAAGAGAAGATGGGCCCTCTGCACTCCTTGTCCTTGACACTTTGTCATGATACTATACATTAGTGTGTGAATGGCAGGCCTAATTCATAGGATGATCTGGTTCCTTGCACAGGCGTGTGAACTTTGTCCCAAGACATCAGTGTATCATCTACAGACCAAACTTTGAGAAACATGGCCCTGCACACCTCATTCTGTTCTCAGTTGTTTTTTTTTCTTTTTGCATTGTAAATAAAGAGCTTTAACTTTCAAGGAGACTTAAAACCTCCCCTTCTGAGAAGCAGCAGAGATCTGCTTTGCTGTACAAGTTCATTTTCAATTAGTGTCTTGGATTTACTCATTGAAAAAGCTTATGGGAAACCATTATGTATTAAAGGATTTTAGACAGGTTAGGTATGATTTATAACAGAAGGTGGAATTAGACAGGTTTAGTTTGATTAAATAGCACATCTGTTGGGGTGGCGGTGGAAGGATTTATGAAGTAAAATCAAGTCAAAGAGAGAAAAATGAAAAAGCTAGGTGTAGCATGAAAGAGGATAAACGGAACCCATGTGATTGGAGGTACTTAATCATATTGGTGACCAGGTCTATCTGAGTTCCTAGTAGATGCTCGGGTACTTTGGTAACTTTGTCTCATTTCATCCTGGCAGTGATTACCCAGGATAAATTTGCTATTCTCCTTCAGAGAAGAGAGAACTGAGATTCTGAGAAGTCAAATGACTGGCTCAATGGCAAACAGCCAGGCTAAGACAGAACCATGATTCACACACACAGGATGGTGTGTGAAGATGTCTCAGTAATGTTCTGCATTTTGTGAGTTCATTTTTCTCAGACTGCTCACATGTGGCAGTGTTGTGAGTCTCACCTGAAAGGCTGAAGACATTTCAGTGTGTCCATGTACATAGGAACCAGTAGAGATTTCTGGTTAGAACCTAGGTTGTCCTCCGGCTGATGAGAGACTTGGAGGGTAATCTAGGTCTCTTCAGTACCTAATATCCAGGGGCCTCTCCCTTTAACTAATCACACATAGACACATATCTGACAAACAAATCCTTATTATTTATATATATGACTTATCCAGAAAAGATTTCAGTTGGTTTCTTCCCTGAAATGCTATCTGATAAGGGTTCAATTATCCTACTTGGAAATAATCATACTTTCACTTGGTTATAGAAGAATTTTGATCTTTACTAGTTACCTGATTGAAAAAATAAATAACAGCACAGACTTGAAAAACTGTGAGAAAAAAAATGGATATTTTTAGTCAGCAAAGCATTCCTAACAATGCATAGAAAGCTTATCACCTTGTCTGTTCTTAAAATTGGTCTTGTACAATTAACAGTAATAGTGATTTTTCATTTATCATACAGTACAAGCCCTAGATCAGAAGACAAGTGGACTAATCCAAATTAACTAATCCTTTTATCTCTACTGCCAACATGGTACTTTTTTGTTGGATATGAAAGGAAACTCATGACCACTTTAAGAGAATTTACTGAATATCCGTATGCTATCTGGGCAAGATGCTCATAATTAGGAAGGTCTTGTGAAATCAACTTTGGATATTCAGGTTAAAAATAGGTTTTAAAGAAAATGTATACTGTATACTGTAAATTTGCTTCAAGTATGTAGCTTCTAAAGAATGAGAGAGAAATAGAGCATTATTATGCTTTGTTTGTTTCTCCAAAGCCATTGATTCCTGCACATACTTAAGAGTTTATTCAAAATTCTTGGTTGTTCAAGAATTTCACAGAAATTAAATACTATTCAAGGTAAGTAAGCTATTAACCAAGGATTATAAAGTTGATTTAGTGTTATATGAGATAATGCTGCTTTGCTGCAACAGTATTTGACCTGTATATGAGGTTGAATCAAGTTACAGTAAATAGCCTAGCAAAACACAGCAAAAATCATTTCCTTTATTTTCTTCGCATCAATAACAACAGTTATTTCTCATATGATCATTTGTAAAATTTCAGCATCATGTGTTGGTGCTATTTTAACACTACATGTGGGAAGTGGCTACAAAGGATGCATGGTTCCTGTCCTTAAGAATAATTTATTTGGAGAGAAAAAAGTAAAGGGGCTAAAAGAATATGTGTCACCTACAGGCAAAGTCCAAGTAGGCTGGGCAGTCTTTTTTACACACAGTTACGTCCACTGTGAATCATGCATGGCTAAAGCATTAGAGAAAATCCCTGGGATATGAGTTCCCAGGACTTTCTACTAGGTGTTTCTGTTGGAAAATATTCATCACCCTTAGGTGATGAGCCCCAAATACTGAATTATTCAGTAGAACTTCAGGCAGCTCTTGCTTTAATGGTGAGCATATAGAACATTTCCCTTTACCTATCTGTGGGCTTCTTTGACTTTGAGCTCTCTATAGTAAAGAAAACACATCTGACTGCTGCTAGAGCTTAGTGAAGAGATTGCACATAATACAAGTTTTTGTTTTGTTTTGTTTTAACTGATTTGGTATCCTTAATGGTGCCCACTAACTGTGTTAGAAATAAGTATCTGTCAGCAGTTTTATAGTAAGCGACTCCTGTCAGTATCTATAACTTCGCCACAGAAAAAAGTCTTTCTGGACTAAATTTGACATGCAAAATCTCAGTCTAAAGGGAGAGAGAATGAGTAGAGAATAAAAAAAAAATACATTTAGGAGCTTCAAGTGAACTCTTTATATGCTATATGATTCCAGCCACACACTTCTCCAGAAGCACCTGAGGTAACTTTATGGTCCTAACCTTTATTTTAAATTAAGGAATCCATATGAGAGGAACTCAGTTTTCTGGAAGATATAGTTGATATGCAAGAAATAACTCTTGTGAATAAGTAGGGTTTAAGAAGTAGAATTGAACTCTTTTGTCAATTTTATTTTTTTATCAAAAATTCTCCCACCTCAGGGTAAACAGTTGGCAAGTTTATAGATCAATCAGCAATATTTATGTATTAAATAGTTGAATGTATGCTTAAGTATCTAGGTTTTACTCTTGAAGAAGCTTATATGTCAAGCGGTAATAAAAATCACAAAATCTAAAGAAAAATACCCTAAAGTTGATAATATGTCATAAATCATTTCTTCTTTTCTCCTAGTTATGGCATTGCTTCCTCCTGAGATTTCATAACTGTACCCCATTTCCTTCCCCCAATTTCTTCACAAACTACCCTTCCTCACTTCCTTCATTCCAGATCTTCAAATATTGGCAAGTCTTAGAAAAACAGAACAATTTTAAATAAGTAAGATTGTTAATAATAAGAGCCTAAAAGAATGTGTGGCCTACACCACGTTCTCCATAAACGGTGCATATGTATGTTTGTATTATTAGTCTTAGTATAATTTTATTATTATATGCAAAAAAGTCCAACCCAAACGAAAAACAAAACAAAACAAAAACAAACCCTTGAATTAGCAAGCGAGTGAGTGTTTTGGCAATCAATAATGAAATCAAAAGAATTGGGCATCTGCTCTGGGCAGAAGTGCTCCTGTCATTCAGGATTTATACAGTCTTTTTTTTTTCCTTTTTTTTTTAATATAACACAATTTATTTTTTTAACATATGCAATTATTTTCCATCATTTACAATACAGTAGTTACAATGACACTCCAAACAAAAGCAAAGTAAAAAATCAAAACACCAACTTCTATTTCATGTAATTAGACTTATACACAAATTAGAAGGTTAAGTAACAACTAATCACCTAATTTCACAGCTATCTGAAGTGGCAATCGTTATATAGCAGCTTGTCTATGATACATTCAAGATACATGATACAATTTATTACTTGCCCATAAGCTAAAACACAGCCTGCTTAATACCTTTCCTTAAATTCCACCTCTATACTACAATATGCTTGAGGTCCATGCAAAAAAGTAGCTACCTTTTATGTTGGAAATGGATGATTAAGTCTTTGGTGTTGTAAAAGCAACTTCATATACAGTCTTAATTATGATGTGTCTACCAGAAGACTCATTCTCCTATGTTTATGCCTGTGCTGGCCAGAACAAGAGGAATATCAGAAGCTCCTTTCTCAAAGGGTAGTCTAGAATTTGCTCTATTACTCTAATCTGCATTCTGAGAGCCTAAGAAGGTACAGAACACTCACACTGTCACCAAACATGGCACTGCTGTCTCTACCCTGGGATGTCCTTTCTCTTTACTGCTTAGCACATGGTATCCTCAGTGAGGCTGGAGCTCTACCATAGACCCCTAATTGGTATCTTGCCTAATCTTTTCTCTCCCCTTTTTCCTGCTCTGACTAGGCTTTTTCCTCCAAATGCCAGAGAAGTATCCAAACATATATCTCACATTCAGTAAGCTACAGTTTACCATGCCTATTTAGACACTGAAAATTGAATAGTTTTTCATTGACCATGACATCCGATCCGATACTTGGATTGGTTATTTTAGCTCACATTCCAGCTTCTTCTCCTTCCCTAGTAGACTGGAACCAATCTTAGAATTTCATTTACTGTTGGGCAGAGACAGATCACTATTTTGAGGAATCTGAAGCTTATAAATGTGGGAAGGGAGCTTCTTTTAGAAAAATAATACACAATGTTAAGTATAAATTCAGTTTAGGAGCCCAAACAAGTGAGAGGATTGACCTAAAGCTTAAACTGCATTAGCTTCATGGTAAATATGACCATGTATCTGAGAATTAACAGGGTAATTAATGATGCTCATATATTTCTTATCCTAGAAAAGTGTAGTGAACAAAAGATACAGTTTATTCAGCCAAAATAATTGTTAAGCCTTTACTTATAATAACTCGACTTATAGGAAAGCTACAAAAATAGTTCTTATATGCAATTCACTCGGCTTCCTCTAATGTTAATATTTTATATAGCATGATATAATTATTTTTAAAAAGTTAACATTGGTTCAATACTATTAACTAAACTGTATCCTTGATTATTCAGTTTTCACCAGTGTTTACACTGCTGTCTTTTTTCTGTTCCAAGAGCCAATCCAGAATGGCACAGTACATTTCATTATGTTGTCTTCTTAGTCTCTTTCAACCTATGATTAAATCGATAGTCTTTCCTTATCTTTCAGAACGTTGACACTTTTGAAGAGTACTAGGCATTTATTTTGTAGAACTTGTCTCTGTTTTTTTCTGATATTTTCTAATGATTGGGTTGAAGGTTTGCACTTTTAGCAGAAATGTTACATAAGTGATATAACTTTCTTCTCAGTACCTCATATCAAGAAGTACATGATGTTTTGTCTTATTACTAGTAATGTTAATATTGACTGTCTTGGACTCAGTGTCTTCTGAGTTTCTCCATGATAAAGTTAAGAATTTTTTCCTTCAAAATATTGAATATCTGCAAATATTCCAATTCTCTCTAAACTTTTACCACTAAATTTAGCATTTATTTGTGGATTATTTTATTCTAACTACCGCTCGGTAGTTATAATGTGGTTTGCTGTTTTCTTTATTCCTTCTGCATTTATTAGTTGGAATTATTCTGTAAGACAGCAATAACATTAAAGATGAGATACACCATTCATTTGTTCAATTACTTATTACACTATGGACTCATACCTTTTTATTTTGTGGGTTATAATTTAGTATTATCATCTATCATTCCATTTCTCAAATTATTCTAGCTTTGGGTATTGGCCCCTCTTTCAGTCTGGCCTCTGTTAAAAACAGTTTTGAAATAATTTATCTCTTGTGTTTTTTAAGCACCTTGAAGATTACTTCGCAATCAAATTTCTTAAACTTTATCTTCCCTGGTATTCAATTGTTTTGCATACAATGGCTACTCCTACACCTAAACCCTGCCAATCTTTCTAGCTTCTCCTGTACCAGTGTGCTTGCTTTAGTCCATCTGTGTACTTGACTTTCCATTACAAAAGCCCAAGAATAGTCCCTTCAAGGAGTCCTAGAAAATGTGAAGAGTGGAGGAGACTGGCTGGCCAAGCATTTTCTTTAGCTGCCAGACAAATGGGAAAAGAAAAACTAACTTTTACTTAACCCATATACACATACCATCCTATGATTAAGTTATTAACAAATTTATTATCTTTAACTTGCACCATTTGCCATATGGCCTATTTTAGAAATGAAGAAATTGTATTTAAGTGACTTGTCCAAAGTAGAACTGCCAGTAAGTGATCTCCATGATGACATGTTTCATAGTTGGGTCAAGACTACTTTAGCTTTGTGAGTTGTAAAGAATGACTGTACTAGAAAAGACAGGAATTAGGGGAGGGGAATGATCAGTGGGCTACAGAATGGGCAATCTCATGGAAATAAATAAGGAATAATTATAAAGAGATTTCCCCAGGGTCCTAAGTTTCAGTATCATCAAACTTGTTCTTTCAATAAAAGGTTTTGTGAGGACATACTTTGGAGCATAAAAGCACAAAATGAATCAGGAGATTTTTTTAAAGTTAAAAACAATTCTTAAAACTATCTTTACTTGAGAGGGAAATTTTCATGTATTTCTAGTTCTAAGTGGAACTAAAGTCTGACAGATTTTGTTTTAGATCACTTTTAATGTTCTGTCAGAGAAGGAAAGAGTCTAGGCTTGTGGACCGGGGATGCCTAAAGCTTCTTGCGACAGTGATAGTGGTGGAAGTTAAGTCCTTGATGTTTGAGATCCCTCACTCCAAATTTCACAAAATGATGGATCACCTCACAATCCATTTCTTTCAAAAGACATGATTACATTGTCCTATCCTTCATTACTTTAGATTATCATGATTTGTTTGAATATGTGTGAACATACAGTGATTTATGCTTATTTATCATAATGATTTGAGACAAGCCTAAATGTGTGTGTGTGTGTGTGTGTGTGTAGTTTATGTTTATATTTTATAGCATAAAATATTCAAATGTTTTTTTCAGTGTCCATCCTATGTATATGCCTTGTCAAGAATGGATGGTATTGACCCTTATTTCCAGAGACTATCAACTTAGGAAGGCAGAAAACACTTAATTTTCAAGGGGAGACTATCAAAGTTCATATTGAAGAAGAACATGGACATGCAGTGATTCTGTGTTATATAAAATTCATAAAAGTCTAAGGCATAGCATACCACATCATACAGTATACACAGATGATGCCTGTATGTGTGGTAACTCTGTTGTTACCAAAATGGGGGAAGATAACCTCTGTCTTCCTTGGCTCCTAGAATTGCAGCTTCTACAGAAAATTGTATCACTTTCCAAAGTCTAGAGCCATATTTCAGAAGAGTGATTTAAACTGGATTAAGGCTGTGAGGGACTTATGTAAGAAAAGCATTTAAAATCCATCTTAAGGAACAAGATAAAGACTTGGAAATTTTGAAATGATTGTGTTGAGGTAAAGAGCAAGTAAGATTTTCAGGCAGAGGGAGTGACTTAAAAAATGACACATAAAAAGAGTGGAGAGGGTAGTATAATGTAAAACAAGTTTGGGAAAGTAGGATGTAATGATGTGACCAAACTTGAAATTTGTATTTTATTCTATAAGAAGAGAAAAATCAATGAAGGTTTTTTTGGGGGGTGGGGGGCTGGGTTTTGGGTTTGTTTGTTTGTTTGTTTGTTTTGTTTTTTAGAAAGATGGTTGGATAGTTGTACTTTGTGTTGTTTGGAATTTCCTCCTTGAGTTATTTATCATTTGGGGATGAGTTGGATTTGTTGTTTTTTGTTTTTTGTTTTGTATAATGTAAGGACATGATCAGAAATATACTGTAAAAAT
Organism: Helogale parvula; assembly: GCA_004023845.1. Taxonomy (NCBI): domain Eukaryota; kingdom Metazoa; phylum Chordata; class Mammalia; order Carnivora; family Herpestidae; genus Helogale; species Helogale parvula. The sequence goes on along the minus strand of PJEM01005637.1, from coordinate 112,421 downwards.
TTGAACCTGATGCTAAGATAGTTTGGAAAGGAAAGATATTACAAGTAGGAAGAACAGGTAGGAAGTAAGTCTAGATAGGATAATAAATACTTTATTTGAAATGTTAGTTAAAATATGGAATGGGTACGATGGATAAGAAAAGTATCACTAAGTCAAATCTGCAGGGATGGTCCTACTTGTGAGTTATTAATTTTTTTTAATTTTAAAGGAACTAGTAAAGTTACTTTTACATTAATAAGAAAAATTGAATCTAGCAAGACTTAAGACTTTAAAGTAGTTTTCACACATCATTTTAAATATATATTTATGAAATATATTTTGTAAATGGATAAAAGTATTCATTAAAAAGATACTAAAATTGACATGTACAACCCATATTGATATTTTAATTCTGAATCTCTTATACGTGATACTCTCTTTTATCCATTTGCCATTCTAGCATGTATTTAGGTACCATGTTTTACTGAAACATTAGTTATATCACTAAACTTAATTTAATTTTAATGTTTGTGTATCATATCTGTAATCATGTTGTAAGGTAATTCATTCAGGATAGGAAGAAATAATTTTTATACTTTTATTTTCCCTTTGGCATCTAGAATAGTTGGTTAGCTATCACAGATGAATTTATATGTGGTTATTTTTTAATGGACAGATTGCTTTAAAGATTGGCTTAATATGGCTAAGTGAGAAACTCTCAGTGTAATAGATGTAGCAGCAACAAATATATTGGGTATTTTTCTTTTTGAAATTGTCCCAAACTTTATGACATTGATGTTGGCAAAAATGAAGATTTATTTCAAAAGAAATCTTTATTCTCTCTTTTTTTAAGGGTAGAGATTGTAAATTGCATTACATTTGTTAATGAAGTATAATTGACAAGTTAGTTTCAGAAACAACATAATAATTTGATATTTGCATATATTGTGAAATGATCAGAATAAGTCTAATTAACATCCTTCGTCATACAAAATTATAAATTATTTTTTCCTTGTGAAGAGAGACTTTTAAGATTTACTCTCTTCTTTTATTTTTTTTGAAAGAAAATTTGTGAGGGAAACATTGAAGTATTATATCTCCATTTTTGAGTCTAATCATGTGGATCAAGAGTGATGACTCATGGCAGGTCAAATAGAAGGCTATAACATTTTGAAACTCCTAACAGTAAAGTGAGTTTTCTAAGATTTCTGAAGGATAATGTTAGATACCAGGATCAAACTTCTTAACATTAAGAAGCTAAAATAATATGACATCATAAAAATACAAGTATATTTCTACTAAACTTTATATATATATGTATATATGTGTACAAACACACACACCTACATTCTTTCAATACATGCACATGCACACACACGTTCCTATCTCCTTGCTCTGGAAATGTAAAATAACAGATCTCATATTTATTTATTTATTTTTAAACACCTTTACTGAGAGATAATTTGTATAACACAAAATGTATTTTAGATAGGAGAACTTTATTAAACCCCTTGGTTTGAAATAGCTCTGTATGAAACTTCCTTGAGTACACAGTAATGGTCTCAAATTTTATGTTGTTCCCTCTTCTCCATCAGTAGCATTCATTGAATAGTATCAACAATAGGCACCTGCCCTCAAAATTATTTTGCAGTTAGCCATTATCACTCTGACCTTCAAAATATTGTTAGGAAGTGTTCTTGGCTTCTGTTTAAATATTAAACACAGTGAATAAATATTAAACCCTGTAGTAGCAAAACTACTCTCTTATAGACCTGGAACAAAGGAAACCTTTATTCCAAGGATTTACCATATACAAAAATTGTATGAGGTACTTTTGGATTTATGTATACAAGTTGTTACTCTTAAAAAGCTTCCAAAGTGGCAGAGATAAAGCATGTATGTAAACCACTGTGAAGGTAGAACATGCTAATATGAGTAGGTCATGTAGTTAGAAGTGATAATAAATGTAACATTTTAAAGAAGGAAAGAAGCATCAATTCCAGTTGGGCTTATCAAATAAGAGTCCTTACAAAAACTAAGAGACATAGAAAAAGTAGGGCATCAAAGTCTGTAGGATTTAGAAAGCTAAATATTAGGATGTTGGGAACTAAGGACTAAGAGTATAATAAGGCTGTCACAACTAAGGAAAAATCAAATAGAATTGGAAGTCTTAAAGAAACTAGTCCTGTTGTGCTGCATTTCAAATATTGACAGATTTAGGTTTTGAATAATTACTTTGGGTGGGAACTATACCTGGTGCCACAGTTCACAATTAAAATTTGATCTTGATGATCAACCTCACTTTCTATTTCTGGTATACATTTCTGGTTTGTCTCACCAGCTTGACGCCCCATTCAGTCCCCTCCATTTTTTTACCCTGGCTTCTTTTTCCACCTTAGAACACTTTGAACTATGTCTCCTTCTGCTCAGTGTCCAACTGCCCTGTTGCAACCTCATACAAATGATAGAATGGCATATATGATATCAAGTGATGCTAAATTGATTTCTCTTATTGGGAAACGAAAATTTGTATCATTTTGTATGGAGGAAAAATGTTTCAAAATTTAAGGAAAAACAACAGAGAGGATCAAGTCCTATAGATTTCAATCAATAAGTCAAAGTTACCTCATTTTTTGGTCATGTTTTTCTACAAACTATACTATATTTTAGTTATATTTCCTTTAAATTAACTAATTTAAAAATTTTTGCATTCATCTTAACATTCTCCATAAATCATTGATTGAAATTATAATTAAACTTTTTATCCCCACACAACTATTAAAATAATTTTTTCCTTTTAGAACTAATGTGGTGTGTTTTGTTCTTTGTTAAATACTGTTATAATCAATGGGCAGCTATTAAAGCTTTAGCCAGAGTATTTTAGCAAGATAGATGTATATAGGATGATTGGAAGTAGGAAAACAGAAGATTAAGGTAAATATAGAATCATGATTTAATACAGACCTGTATTAGAGTATCCAGTGAGGGAATAAAAAGTAAATAATATATGAGATCTGATAGGAAATTGATAGGTATTACTGATAATTTGAAGTGGTTGCTAAATTTAAAGTGTTAAAATAATGTTAAATATTGAATCTTGGTGCCTGGAAAAATGGTAGTACAATCAATAAAATGGAACTATTTGGAGGAATCCCTGGTTTGTGAGAATAGATGATTAGTTTAATTTGGGAGTTTTTAAACTAAGGATCTGGTAGACAGGACTAGAGCTCCTGGTTAATGTTGATATGGGTGTCAATTGTTTCGTGATGATATTTGTAACCATAGCAGTAGCCGACATCTTTGAGGGGGAGAGTATGTTGAAAGAAAAGAGCAGATGACTGAAGAGGGAACCTTGACCAGAGGTCTGTATCTAATGTGTGGAAGGAAGAATTAAAGGCAGCAATGGCAACAGAGAAGCAATGATCAGTCATGTAAAGGAAAAATCAATAAAGTGCACACTGATATGCACACTGAGGAAGAATACCATCAAAAAATGGAGTAGTGGCTAAAAATTAAGCACTTTATATTTTGTGAGTATTTGAGAATATACAGAATGTTTTTGAACCAATTGGGCATCTGGGTGGGAAGTTAAGAGATCTATCTGGTCATTATGCAAAGACTTGATCAAACTCTGAACATAGAAAAGTTGGTAACAGGTAGTTAGGGATAAAGATACCTGAGAGCAAATGGCCTGATAAAAGGGTTATGTTTTAGCCATAGAATGGATGAGTGGGATAGGATGCAGCTGGGGAGGACATGAAGTAATGGGGATGTAATCAGGGTGGGATAGTGTCTTGGAGTAGGAATAGCTTTATAGATTCAGTAACCAATTTTTGTGTAGAAGGTTGAGGTTTGAAGATTGGTCAGAGGAGCAAGGTTGAATTCCAGTTCTTAAAATTAAAAAATAAGGGTAAAAGGGTCAGCCAATTTGACTTAATACTGACATTTGGGATCCTGAACCAGAACTGTTTTCCCTGCCCAAGTAAAGATTATTTCCCTAGAAGTTGGAATGGGATTTAGAAGATGGGTAAGAATCACATGACTTTACATAGGGAATAAGATTCTGCATAAGCTGGAGGCACAATCTTATGATGCATTATTTTATATTAACCTCATAACAGCTTCAAAGTATATAGTTTGTGTCAGAACCAGAAATAGAAACTACATTTTAAAATTCTTTTTGCAGTGCTCATATGAGCAGAGTGAGGTCAAGGAAAATGAAAGAGACAATTCATTAACGGTGGTAATTCCTGTTGATGGTTTCAGGGGGAATAGATTCATGGGATTCCAATAGGAAACACCACAGAAGTTCAGAGAAGTGAGGGTGTGAGGTCACCCTAGCAGGGTGAATAAATAGGCTGATACATTAATGGCTAATTAATATGAAGTTCCAGAACTTTCTTGAAACTTCTATAAAACCGTGTTTTGTTTTTGTTTTTGGTAATTCTAGTACTGTTGACTTAAAGCTTCAAGTAGCACTGATAGAATAATTTCTGGAAGAAACACTAACTAGAATAGGCCCTCCCCTTCTAGACGCTAGATGAGCTTAATTGGCCAATCCATGGTAGTTTTCTGTGAGGTAGAAAGTAATTTGCTGTTACAGTGTTCTGTCACTACCGTTAGTACATGTTTAATTAATTAAGTGCCCACAAGGTAATCTGCCAAAAACTAACCTATGTTTCTCCAGACTTTGTTGTTCAGTGAAAGTTCTTTTCCATCTATTATGTGCTGGCCTCCGAACCAGAGCGGTGCCCTAGTGTTTTCTCTTTTGTTTGCTTTGAGGTAGTGACAGAAAAGGGAAGAAATAGGCTGCCACTGAATCTTGTGTCAGGAGGTATAATATATTAGCACATGTCACATGTTTGGCCACGTGATAAAAAGGTCCTAATGTCCTCCAAGATCCAGTTTGTCCTTGGTGGGCTCAGATCCATCTGTAGAGTCTAGGTTAAATCCCCTGTTCCTATAGCACCAGAATTCCTAAACTGATCCTCTGACAAGAAGGGTGATTTCAGATTACTTGTGCTAACTGGTTAGTTTTCTCATCTACTCTAGTTTCCACCTGTGTCATAAGACTGCTAAAAACATTAGTGACAAAAAGAAGCTGATATAAAACTTAGAATTCCCAACTCCCCGATTCTTGCTCCTCTGATTACTCACCAACAGAGCTACTTAAATCTGTATAAGGGGAACCAATTGTATGTAGAACAGAAAATACAGAGATGAACTCAGGTATGTTTTCCAGTATGACTGGTACCAAAGAATGGTGAAAGGCTCTCCAGTACTTCGCTTGTCAATTTGGTCCTTGCAGTATTGGAACTAGATTACTATAAAGACTTAACATATAGTGAATTTTGACTGTGAAAACAAACTGCTTTTGAGTTCTCCCTTCACTAGGATATTGGTTGTGCCTGGGTACAAAGGAGTCAGTCAAAGATGCACGGAGACAAGGAGATTTTAGAGCGCCAGAGCCATGCTGAATTTATGTCTTTTAATTGTGTTCCATATTCCCCCTTTATGAGTATACCCATATAAAATGGTGCATAATATTTAATGAATATAGGCCTATAAGATCTTCTGGATTTAAATTCTAAATACGCCCATGAATGGAGTTCAATAAAATTATTTTATTGGTTCAAAGGAATGCACCCACAGATGCTTTCCCACTTCTTTACAGTTTAATTTAAAAAAAAATAACACAGAATCTGCTCTGGGAACAGAGTAATTAATGTTGCCTGTCTCACAAGCCAAGTCTATTCACCAAATTTACAGCTAAAAATGCAGCTCCAATCAATTCTTACTGTGTCTTAACATCATGTTTTTCATCCCTATCTCATTCTTTTGTTAATTAAATAAGATTTGTTATTTTCTGGCTCACAATTCAAAGAGCTCACAGAACTTGCCTAGTTCAGAATTCAAGGGCTCAGTACTATTTTTATATTGAGAAAGAATCAATTTAGTTTAGAAGAGATTACGTGCAGAATAACAGTCTAATCAGAGACCTGAGGGCTGTGAATTATTGTTACATTTCTGTTTCAAGTTATCTTTCTTGTCTACCCTCCCCCCCCCCAACCCCCCGCTGCATTAAACTGTGATCAGAGTAGAAAATGCCTTTCATACATGGTTTAAATGCCAGGAGATGATCACTAAGAAATGCAAAGGTTGATAAACAGCTTTTGTGCAGACGGATTAACTACCAGGTAAAAGTCCATTACTGCTTTTTAATAATACATACTCAATTATAACTCACCTGGGCCAGACCATCCAGTCATCAAATGACAACTGCAACTTGTGTATTTGTTCCTTTAACAGACAGCACATGTGCCCTCTGCAACTGCTTTGTTCAAACAGTGCCCTGTGGTCATGTGCCAAAGCTTGTTTTTAAGTACCCTTACTCCTCTTCCTTCATTTAGGGGTCCACACTGTCTGACATTGTCTGACCTCCAGGTTCTTCCTCTAGGAGCCCTTGCCTGAGCTAAAATTGACAAGTGACATACTGAAGCCCATGTTCAGTACTGTGAATCAAGATTCAATTTTTAAATAGAATATCTACTAAGAGATGAGAAGTAAAATAGAAATAAATGTCTTAAAACCAGAAGAAGCAGGCCTTTGTATATTTTGGGGGGGAAAAAACATTTCCTATATCATTCACATTTAGCTAAAAGCACTTTGCCTAAATGCCTGAAAGTATCTTGGGTGAATAAGTATAAAAATCGTCTTAGAAACACTATTGATATGAAACCAGCAATTATATGAATTCTATTCTAGCTGGTTGGTTCATTGGATCAGTTGAGCACATACCTCAGTGTGGTATATAGAGGTATAGCCATCATGGTTCATCTGAGAAGAGGTATATTCAGCAAAGAGAACTGGCACATGAGCGTAGAGGTGGGAATCACCCTTGCGTAGCCTGGTGAGCTGGGTCAGATTTTCACACTAACTGTTGTGTAATGATGAGTTGCATTATAGTCATCTCTAAGTGTGACTAGTGAAGAAGAAATTGACAGCTGGTAAATTTCTTTATCCATTTCTGTGAATCTTTGCAGGCTTACTACTTGATCTCATATTCTTCTTTGTTCTGTTTTTGATGAAGGAAGCATAAAAAGTACTCCTTTCTGTGGCCTAATAATAGTCGGAAATGGATACTATGGTATCTTCTATCTCAAGCCTTGTAAAGAAGACTCTCTGTCCCCTCCCTGTTGTTATTATGGAAAACGAACCTAGGTATTTCTTCCTGCCTCATCTATTCCTCTATTCTTCATTAGTTCATTCCTTCCTGAATTTACTTAGTGCCTAATATATTTTCTCTTTTCCTCTGTGTTATGACTTTTCCTTGGACCCAAAGATAGATTTATACCGAATGAAGTTTGTATTCACCTTTTGCTTCAAGCAATTCAACTCTCTTGCTCCAAGACCTAACCCCTCTTTAAAACTGCTTAGCTGGAAACTAAAACCAACACATTCCAGCTTTCCTTTAATGTAGAGGTTGGCAGACTATAGCCTTTCAGCTAAAAGGTGAGCCATAGTCTGTTATTGTAATAAAAGTTTTATTGGAACACAGTCATGCCTGTCCGTTTATATATTGTCAGTGTCTAATTTTTTATCTGTTTATGGCACAGTTGAGAAGTTGCAACAGAGACCATGTGGCCTACAAACTATCTTTACAAAAAAGGTATGCCAATCCTTGCTCTACCGGGTTTGGGCAAGAAGATGGAGAGATGACGTTTTAATTCCCTCCATCCAGGAAATTGTGTCATGACTCCCCTTGTATAGAGGAAGCCATTCCCAGGTCAGAAATGAGCTCCATTTTTTTCTTAAAATAATTAATAGATAATACCGGTAGGTCATGATTGTATTCCCTATGTGTTGTACTTACATATTTTGTGCTTCTAACTAAATTCTTTTTGCTTAATCACTAAAGAGGCATTCATGTAATAAAAGGAACTAGAACATTTTTTTACTCAATGGGCTTATGGCAAGTGAAATGCAAAGGCAATTGTTTTATCAGGAAGTTTCACATAAAAAATGCATATTTCTGCTTCCTCTTAAAAGTTTGAACAGAAGGCAGCCTGGGCCTGCATTCCCACTTAACAACAGTGGATTGGGGGTGAATAGGTATTGCCTGTGAGGGCGGGGTCTGCACCCTGTCGAGCCCCGGTCATCCTCATTCCAAATATGCATAGGCTCTTATTCTGATCCACGTCATTGCTCCTATAGACATCTAAGTGTGGGGCCGTCTCTTTTCTAGTTTTCAGCACTTGCTGAATATGTGCAGACCCACACTTGCCAGGACTGTTGTTTTAAATGGATAGTTTAGAGCACTGCTAGGCCTTCTATCTCTTAGACTTCATGAAAGCCACACTTGGATTATAAGCTTGGTGGGTTGCTTCTAATCAAACCAAGGCACTTAAGAAGATGATGTTCAACAAAGTCAGAATTCTGAAATAACTAGACTTGGCTGTAAAAGTCCTTTGTTCTAATGAGTCAAAGAAGAAATAGGAGCCATTAAAGCCTGACCAGCAAAGATGTGTTGTTGTTTTTATGTTTGTTTGATTATTGTGAGAGAGAAGTGCGGAGGGGCAGAGAGAGGACAGAGAGAATGGCAGCTAGTCTCTGCATGGCCAGTGTGGAGCCTGAAAATGAGACTCAGTCCCACAAACCATGAGATCATGACCTGGGCCGAAATCAAGAGTTGGACACTCAACCAACTAAGCCACCCAGGTTCTCCAACGTGTGTTTTATTTGAAGGACAGAGTAGTAAATGGGAAACTATGCACATGAATATTTATGGCTGCAAACATTTCAGAACGCCTAGAAAGAGTAAGAAAGCAGATGTGCTGCCTGAGGCACCCCAAGATAAAGTACTTTTGGTGTTCCTCTGAGTAACAGAGAGATCATCCAGGGAATTGAGTTTTGCCATCCCTGTTCCATAGGAAAGAGCTCTGTGTCTCCAAAAGGGGCACTGGCTCATTTTGCTTGGTGGCATTTTATTGGATTTTCCAATCTCACCAACTCATCCATGTGGTTCTTATTTCCCATCTATTGTCTTGTCTTAAGCAGAAGAATGTGTATGGGGGTGGGAGTAAGGGTGTGAGTGAACTCCTGAACCTGCTTGGAGGAGATAAAGCTTGCATACTGTCAAATGAAGTCAAGAGGTTCAGAGTCAGGAAGAACTATGGGAGTATCAGGAGAAAAGAAAACAAGAGGCAGTGTTGCCTAACTCATTCTCGGTGATGATGCTTTTAACTTATTGGCGATAATGGTCATATCTAGCTCTCTCCCCTCCCCACCCATTTCTTTGTCTCACAAACACACACACACACACACACACACACACACACACACACACTTTTCTTGGAGCAGAACAGAACTAAATGTTAGCTCAACAAGAAAAAAGAAGACTCCTACCTCCCTGATAAGTAGACATATAGTATTCTGTGCTTGAAATCAGAAGAGAGGAAAAAGAATCAGAAGAGAGGTGCATATTTTTATCAACACTTCATCAGTTTTTTCAGGTTAAAGATTTCCTTTGTTCAATATAAGATGCTAATACATCTTGGGGCACCTGGGTGGCTCAGTTGGTTAAGTGTCTGGCTTTGGCTTAGGTCATGATCTCACGGTTCATGGGTTCAAGCCCCATGTTGGGCTCTGTGCTGACAGCTAGCTCAGAGCCTGGAGCCTACTTCAGATTCTGTATCTCCCTCTCTCTCTGACCCTACCCTGCTCACGCTGTCTCTCTCTGTCTCTCAAAAATAAATAAAAAACATGAAAAAAAGATGCTAATACATCTCTGTTGTGTCAGGATGTTGATTCCTCATCTAATATGGAAGAAGCCATTCCATGATTTTCAAACAGTAGCAATTTGTCGTTTATAAAAATAATAATTATTTGTCTACTTCTACTTATATGTACATTCCTATTATTTGTATACAAAACTGAGTTTTACAAGACCTCTTGTGTGATTTTATAATTACAGTGTGCAACCATGCATATTTCATGCTGCACAAGTATCTAAGAATAAAATGCTATGTGTAATGAAGTCTATTATGAAATGCTATGAACAAAATAATTAGATCTAGATAAGACCTACATGAAAAATTGGTCATATTCATGTCATTTCTGTGCCTTTCCTCAAAAATGTTCCACAAGACATAAAACACAGAGAAGCAAAATAAGGGAAAAGTAATGGTTCTGGGGCCATGCCTTTGATTATTTTATTATTTAAGATGGACCCACAGAGGAAAAACTAGCAGGTGACACTTTTGTAGGGAAGAGAATCAAAGGATTGCAGTATGGAAGACAAGAAGAGTTTTAAGCTTCCTTTGGTGCTGTGAGAATGGATAAGAACACAGATTTGGCAAGATAATGATTGCTGTTGGTCTTTGTAAGAACAATGTGAGAGAACTAGTGGGGAAATGCATCCTATTGAGTATTTAGGTATACTATTAAGTATATCTGAGGCATTTTGTTGGAAAGGAGAACAAAAACATATAGATAAGGGAAAATACAGGATTAAGAAATTTTCTTTTAATATGAGAAATACAAAACTACTTTTAAATACTAAAAGGAATAAACCAGTAGAGATAAATAAAACAAACTGAGGGTGATAATTGAATGAGAATTCTTGTGCAGGCAGGTGGGGGTGCAATCCAAGAGAAAGGTAAAAATGGTGGCCTTTAATTAAAGACAAGAAAACTGTTGTAATTGGATAGAAGTCAGAAAGAATGGTTATCAATACAAGGAAGTTGATAGATTTGATGGTATTCTGATCACTTGTATTTTTTTTTCAGTGATTTATGAATCAAGAGGTCTTTCCTGGGAGTTTGACACAGTGGGAAATAATGATTTCAGAGAGTGAGCACTCTAGGATTGTTAGATCAATTTGAAATTAATGATCATGAATATAAAGTTAGACTCATTAGCAATTATAAAGAAAACTTTCTCTCTCGGTTGAATGTAAGCTGTAGACACCAACTAGGTTGATAATAAGTTTGACCAGATTTAGGAATTTATTTTTAAGACTCTCTTCTTTAATTAATCTTTTCCTATACACTTGTTCGTTGCCTGAAAATCCAGTTTCACGAAGACTCAAAACTATAATGCCCATAGGGAGGTGAAGAGCAAGAATAAACCCAGATGCAAGTTGGTATGATGAGGTTTACAGAGGGCCTTGCTTCTAAACATTTAAAAGACTCTATCGCTTAGAAGGAGTTGGGTTCTAATCATAGACTTCTGTGTATTCCATCCCATGTGTGTCCATTCTAGACCTATAGGAAGCTCTCTTAGGAAGAAAAGGTACCGTGGATCCCTAGCCTTACTTTTAAAATTGTATTAATCTTCTCTGACTGCCACAACATAATACCATAGACTGGAACAGAAATTTATTTTCTAACAGTACTGGGAGCTACGATGACCAAGGCCAGGGTCTGTCAAGGTTATGGTTCTGGTGAAAACTTTCTCTCTGGCTTGCAGAATGCCGCTTTCTCACAGGGTAGTCCCATGGCCTTTCCTCTGAGTGTACACTAAACCTGCTGGCTCAGGGCTCCGCCCTTGTGACCTCACTTAATTTTAACTACCTATCTGCAGATAGTCATTGTAGGTGAGAGATTCAAGTCCTGGATTTTGGTGGTACACAATTCAGTCCGTAGCAAGTCTTTTGCAGTGTTTTAGAATAGCAAAGCAGATAAATGCTTTGGTGACCGTGGTCCATTCATCGCTGGGCCCTTTATAGAACTGAGTCTGCAGTGTAAGTTCATCACACTGGCGATATCGAGTGAGAAGGAATAGCTCAGTGTGCGCAAGGTCTGAGTGCCCTGTTCGGGTAGTTTGCCTGCTTTTCTACCTCATATGGTGTATGTCACTGTGTGTGTTTGTCTAGTTAGATTTGATTTGCTGTGGCTTTGTTTTGAGTTTTGCATCTATTGCTCATGAGGGCTGTTGATCTTCATTTTGTTTGGTTTGGGTAATAAAGTAGTCTGTCTCATAAAATAAATTGGGCAGTGTTCCCTGCTTTTCAGTTCTGGAAGACTTTGTGTAGTGTCAGGATTATTTTTTCCTTAAATGTTTGTTAGAAGCCATTCATGAAGCCATATCATCTTGAAATTATATTGAGGGGAAGCTTAAACCATAAATTCAGTTTAGATCTTTGGCAGATCTCAAACTATTCACTGTCTCTATTCTTGAATGAGCTTTGGGAGTGTGTTTTGAAAGGAATTTGCTCATTTCATCTAAATTATTGGAGTAATTGGCATAAAACTGTTCATAAAGTTTATCTTAATATATTTAATAGTTTATATATTTAATACTTATATTAAACCTAATTACATATAATTTATATTATATTTTTAGAATAGTTTCAGTATTTAATGTAATAATATTTATTATGCTAATATTTTATTATAATCAACAGGGATTTCCCTTTCTCAGTTTTGATATTGGGAATTTGTATTTTTCCTCTTTTTTTGGTCACTATGTGTTTTCCAATTTAAATGCTCTTCCTAAAGAATGAAGATTTGGTTCCATTCATTGTCTCTCCTATTTTTCTGTTTTCTGTTTCATTTAGTTCTGTTCTAATTTTAATTATTTTCTTCTTTTTCTCATTTTGGGTGTAATTTACTCTTTTGTTCTTTTTCTTCAGGTGCAAATGAAAGGCATTTTAATTGCCACTTCATCTTTCCAACTTCTCAGGCCAAAAGTTAAATCCTCCTTGGCACTCCTTTGTTGTCACACCTTTTATCCAACACACCTCGGAATTCTGTTGTCTACATTTGTAACACAACCCAGTACTTCTCACCCGTCTCCAGGCCAATAGTCCTGGTCTACTTTAATATTATGACTTGCCTGAATTATGGCAGTAGTGTCTAATTATCTCCCTGCTTTTATCCTTGTCCCTCAATGCGCAGCCAGAGTGATCCTTTAAAAAATATAATTCAGATCATGTCACTCTTGTGTTCAGAATCTTACAATGGCTTCTCATCTTCCTCAAGCTAAAGTTCTTTTTATGGCCTATAAAGCTGTAGATGATGTGGCTCTCTATTAAGTCTCTGGCCTGATGACTTACAGAACCCCTGTCTCTTAATCTGACAGGCTAATCTTCTCACTCTTCTTCAACCCCAGCAGGCATGTTCCCTCTGCATATGTCCTTTGCACTAATAATTTCCTCTGACTAAAAAAATCTTTCCTCAGATAAGCATGTGGCTATACTAATTTATTTCTTCCAAATCTTTGCTCAACTGATCATTTTCAATTACATCTTCAATTTAAAATATGTATTTCCCTCCCTTGGAACTCTTGTCCATGGAACTCGTGTCTAACCATGCCTGGTTCTGTTTTGTTCCATGTAACTTACTGTCTTCTCCGTGCTACATTTCATTTATAAGGGTTTTTTTTTTCTTATCTCCCCTCTAGAATGTCAGCCCCATGTGGGTAGATGGCCTTTCCTGTTTTGTCTGATGTATTTCTAGTGCCTGAAATAAGTTAAACTCAAAAGAATATTTGTGGAATAAATTAATGAAAACTTTAAAATGTATAGTATACTATGTTGTGAATAAAGCCATTCATCTTTTATTTGGCTTGTCAGGTCACTATAATCAAACTCTTAAGTAAAAATGTACATTTCTGGTTATTGCCTTGATTTTTATAGTAGGCACTCTCACGCAGATCAACCTCTGATCTCTTTGCCAAATTCTGTGTGCCCCTCTCTGCGCTTCAGTGGGCTTTGCTTATGCTGCTCCTACCTGGGACTCTTCTGTGGATGACCCTTGGGCTCTGAAGCTGCTTTGGTCTCCTGGAGCCAACAGCTAGAAGTGCCCTTAGCTAATACAGGTATGGGGCAATGACAGCCTAGCTCCCTGCCTCTGATCATGACAAATTTTGAGGTATAATTTGTACTACAAAGTTTCTCTGTGTCATCAGGCTGATAGGACTGTAGCAGACTTCGTTTTTATACTCTTGCATTCTTTCTCTTCCTTATTCTTCTTGCATTTCCTTCCTAGTTTCTCCTGGGGCACTTTCGTAAAAAGTCATTCACAGGTGAATCTTATTTTAGAGGTTGAAGCCTGACCTAAGACAGTTTATCTAGTTACTGACCCTAGATAGTCTGTCCGTCTAGATTATATTTCCAGAAGATTAATTGGTGGAAAGGTGGAATTTTATTTCAAATTTCTTGACCCAACACTAACTTCTAATGAAGGCTTGGTCTCAAGGAAAGGAAGTAAAAGGGATTATCTGATGTCTTTTTTAGTTGGTTGACCAAAGCATAATGAATGTGATATCCAGTAACTGAATATTACAGATCCCCAACAGTTTCATCTGTCTCAGAAATGTAACATTTCCTGACTTCCAAACCCAAAGGGTTCTCCTGTAAATATTTCTCTGATTTCTCACTCAACAGTAATCTTTTAACAGTCACTCACATACACACACACACATTTTCCGGTTTCTGTGTATGGCGATCTTTACAGTTTCACTATAGAAATGAAATGTATACATATGAGTACCCTTAGGCAAATGATAATGGGTGTATCCTTACTATAGCCCTAGTGGAAGAGGAAAATCTGTAGTATTGGGAACATAGTTCTTGTCCCTCCTGGTACCTGGAGGGGAGCCTAGACAAAGGATGAAGAGAGTAGAGATATTTATTCTTAGGCTAAGTGACTGACCAGGAAGAGAAGTATAAGATACATACAAAAAAATCATGACTTCCCCTTTTCAAAGCCTGGAGGGGTAAAGGGGATTATTAATACTTTTCTCTGAATATTCCCTGAATGATGTTCCATTTTTAATTCTTTGAGCAACTCTGCAGTTGTAATTATCCTTATGCAGGTAAGTGAGATGATGGGGTGGAGGAAGTGTTATTGTGCTCTCCTTTTCTTAAAAAAGGTGCTTACGTTTTTTATAGCTTACTTCTTCACACGCACCATGTGAGAATACAGCTGAATATCTGTTAAATGGAGGCAAACAAGAACACCTTAGCTGCATTAATGAGAATGTTTCCCTACAAAAAAAAAAAAAGGTTGCAGAATTACTTTTAATTACTTTCCAAAACCAAATCTACTTAATGTTCACTAAATATTAAGGATAATTATTTGTCTACAATTAAAGTAAGAAGACTTTTTCTTTGTTTATATTTTAGATATCTCTATTTGTTTTTTAATGAGAACCACAGCCTTGAAAGCTCAGAATACATGAAATATTTCTGTGTAATCTTCTTTGATTAGAACTGTTCAATCAACATAATAAGGCAATTGAGAAATATTTAAAACTACCAAAGTATTAAGTCATAAATTTAAAAATTCTGTTAATTCAACTTATTAATTCCCATTAAAATTCTAGTGCTTTAAATTTACTCAAGGCTATAATACATTAAGCAACTGTCAAATGGGGTTCTTCATTATAGAAGAAATGGAGAAAATAATAATAAAATTGCTGTGAGGATTTTCTCTAATCCAGAATTTACATTGATCAAACTCTCAAATTGCAATCTCCAAATTTCTTACTGGTCAGATTATCTCTACAAAAACCTTGAAAGCCAATGGTCAAGAGGGGCCAAGAGAGACTATTAAAGAAAAAAAAGAGAGTCTTTCCCATTTTCCCCAGAAGCTCTTAAAGGAATCTTGACACTTCGTGAACTCTTATAATGTCTCCCTCATGTTCCAAAGTCTTCAGTGGCTCCCCATTTCCCACAAAGTAGAAACTTGTGGCTTGATACTCAAGTATTTTATTAATATTATCTCCATTCATTTTTCAGCCCAATTTCCTGTCACATCCTTGTGCTTCATTCCAATGAATCACTTACTGTATTCTGAAATTTTCCAACATTACATGCATTTCCTGTTTTAGTTTTAACCTATTAAAATCACATTCAAATTTGAAAACTCATCCCAGATTCTCTCTTCACACACATACAAAGATCTTTTCCAGCATTTATACACATCCACACTCATTTCCCATCTTCTTCTCCTGAGCAAACACAGATGAATTAGTTATGCCCGCTGATTCATTTGTACTTCATAGCAGTCATGTGCCTGTATCATTGTGACTATTCTTGCCTATATCTTTGTGCCACATTGTGACTATATCTTTGCAATACAGTCATTTATAGTCTTCTCTCTCCTTTATTAAGTATAAAATTGTTTGAACCAGAGATGACGCTCTCTCATGTCTGTTTCCTTGGAAATGCCTACTGCGGTGCCTTGTAATAAGTAAGACCATGATACATATCAGGCAATTAGAATTAAATTGACCCATTCTTCTCCTCACTGGACAATTCAGAATCCACCACGGCTCACGTGCACCATTCCTCAATAATCAACCAATTGTGTAAAGTGAAAACTTGGTCTATAGTCTCCCCCTCCTTCTTATTAGCTCATGTACTCAGCGTCATGAGCCTATCTGCAGTATAAATTGCCAGAAGGGGAGAAAGGCTTTGATTACAGTTGTCGCTTTTTCTCTTTGTGGGTTTCCACAGGGTTTGTCTTGTTATTGAGGCTTTCTCCCAGTAGTCACATACCCAGCTAATGTTTATACTTATAATTATTCATGTCATTAGCAAATTTACTTCACCTCTCGTTAGAATACACTGAAACTAAAACGTTCATACTAAAATAGGACAACAAAACCAATAAGACATCACATACAATCTACTCAGATAATCTGATAAGAGCAGAGGGGATTTAACTTCAAAGGGAGAAAGACAAGTGAAGTTAGACAATTCTGCCAGGTTATCATGTTGCCTTTAGTAATTTATTTGAAGAGAATGTGGGTGCTGGTTCTGAAGTTGACGCTATGGAAAATGAAATGAGAATTAATCATAGGAGGGTGTCTGGAGAAAGCAGAAACCAAGAGGTAATTGACATTTTTCTCAAAAGGGCCTCAGATTAACTATGCCCGCAGGGAGTTTGGGGAATTATAACCAGGACCTAATAGTAATAGTGACATTTCTTTGAAAAGAAGATTTCATCATCCTTGCTATTTGGAACTCAAGAGTTGTATGCTTCCAGACCCTGTAGAATCTATGGCCCTTCAAGGGAGAAATAACTCAATTATTTTTTGAGATGCTTATGAAATCTTTCAGCAATATAGAGGTACTTTATTCATTCATCCATTCTAAAAATACCTAATGAGAATCTACCATATGGCCTGGCTCTCCTCTAGGAGCTGAGGGACAAAACATTCAGCAAAATAGATAAGACTCCTTGCTTGTTAGGACTTCTTTCTAATGGTAGGAGACAGATAGAAAAATAATATAAATAAAATATATAATATGTTAGATAAGGATGGACACTGTGCAGGAAAAAAACAGATTTCACACACTTACTCAAGCAGAATATGGCAGCTAAGCAGATATCTGAAGAAGGTAGGGGGAAACAGCATTTGCATAACTAGGAGAGAAGAATTTCATGCAGAAAAAGTATAAAGGATCTCAGCAGTGAGTATGATTGGTTTGGACAAGGAAAAGCAAGGAAGCCATTCTGACTGGAACAGAACAAGCGAGAGAAGAGTGGTAGGAAATGAGGCCAAGAGTTAAAAAAGACCCACATCCTGGAAGGTTTTATAGGTCACTGTTGGGACATTGACCTTGGTATGACTGATATAGGAAAATAAAGTTTTGAGCAGAGAAGTGGCATGTATTTCTCTTTTAGCAGGATCACCGTGTGCTTTGTTGAAAATAGGAGGCAAGGTTAGAATTATTGCTATTTATTATAATTAAATAACATAATAATTTATAATTAATTAAATTAATCATATATTATATAATCAAATTATATAAATAATAATTATTATAATAATCTAGGCAAGAGAGATGATTGCTTGCACCAGCTTTGTACTAATGGAAGGGGTGAGAGTTTTTGGAATCTGGATTTGTTGATGGATCCAACAGGTTGATATGAAAAAGGATTCAACAGTAGTTGGAAATTCTTAGTTTGGGGGGCAACTGGGTGGCTCAGTCAGTTGAGCGTCCGGCTTCGGCTCAGGTCATGATCTCTCAGTTTGTGGGTTTGAGCCCCTCATTGGGCTCTGTGCTGACTGCTAGCTCAGAGCCTGGAGCCTGCTTCTGTGTCTCCCTCTCTCTCTGACCCTCCCCTGCTTGCACTGTCTCTCTCTGTCTCTCAAAAATAAATAAAAAGCATTAAAAATTTTCAAAAAGAAAAAATTCTTAGTTTGAACCCTTAGCAGTATTGGTAAATGGAGTTTTCATGGACTGAGATGAAGGACAGATGAGAGTAAAACAGGTTTGAGGCAAAATAACTGCATAGGGTAGGAGTGCGTTGGGTTTGTGCAGGACCTACAAATAGTTTAGCTGACATAACACATGGTGGACATGAGAGGAAATCATAGGAAATAAGTTGAGCAGGTGGCATGGGACTACATTCCATAGATCACCACATTGATGCTGGGCACAGTTTTGGGAGTCCTTTACAGTTTCCTAAAAACAGGGCTTATTTTCTTCAGTATAAGAGTTCAACATGTGGCTTGTCCATTCACACATCCAAGGTCACATTTCAAACTCAAACAAAATTTTGCTGTCTACTTTAAAGCACACGTTCTGTTAAAAGACCTCAGGGACTCAGCCTGCTTTGCATTAGTGCAGTTTGGATGACTCTTCCCTGAAACCTGGAAAGGAGAAAAGGAGGGCTTCCCAGCTATCCTGCTCTCTAATTCTTTTTGTTGCTATCAGAGAAAAGAAGAGGCATCCCACATTTCAGTGTTAATCACTAAAGAGAAACAGCTAAGAGGCAAAACCAAAATAAAGTAAAACTCATTAAGTCAAGTTAAAGAAATCTTACGAAAATCTTCTAGGTATGGTCTCTGCTCTTTAGAATTGATTTCCTTCTGAGATAACCAGACATGAATTGCTGAGATAGGGCACTCTATTTGACAGTCCCCAGTTTCCACACTGACTTGAGATGCCCAGCTATAACTATATGATATGGTGCCATTTTTATTATTAGTGAGAGTAGTAATTCAATGTAATAAGGTGTTTTCTGAAATAACAGGGATATGTGACAAGACCCAGAAGCCAGTGCCATATACCACCTGGCTAATTGGAGGAGATGGGTTTCAGCGTCAGCAGCCCCTAGAGGAGGGAGGCAGGTTGCTCAGGTAATGTGGGTGGGGTCCAGATTCACCTCCCTCCTTATTGTAGGCCATAAAACAATGACCAGACTAAAAGCATTCCTTAATAAATACTCTGACAGCTAGTTGAAACTGAACAGCAAGTGAGTAGAAATTTGCAATTTTGAAAAACTCAGGTAGGTAGAATAGTTTAGAGTGTGCTGCTTTCAAAAGCAATTCTGTGTACCAAAACTTAAAGTCAAGGCAATAAAAGGTAATAGTCTTAGAACCGAAGTACCACTATTGTTGGGGGGAAAACTGTTTACTTTTAATTGTCATTCTGCGTCTGTCTCTGCTATTGATTTAATGTATGACCTTAGTCCAGGCAATTCACCTCCTTCTGTCTCATTATCTTTTGAACTAGAATAATAGCATCAATTTTCCTTTTAAGGCATGATAGGAGGAATAGGTGCTTATTATAAAGAACGCTCAGTTACTGAAGCACTGCTTACATGAATATTTTCATGAATAATTTTGAAGAAACATTCTGAATTACAAGCATTTGGATTTGGCCTTGAAGGAACTTCTTAAATTGTCTACAGTTTAATAGGTAGATCTGGCTAAACCGCATTATGCAGGCTTTTTTTTTTTGATTCGCTTTTGTTGCTGTCACTGTGGCGAATGATCATGTGGTGAATAATTACCAAATAGTCATAAGGTGAGTAATTATGCTCACTGAAAGAAAGAGTACAAGACCAAATCTCAAGAAGGGATCTAGGTTTCACCTCAGCGCATCATTCCTTTTTAAAATCCTTAGTAATGAGGAGATACAATATGATTTGCATGTTTTTCTCAAAGTACTGTCTGCATTTGTGCCCTTCAGGAAATAACAGCTAGTGAAAAAGCAGAAACAAAAGTTTAGTGAACATTTACCATGAACCAGTGTTTTACATGCATTTACACTATTTTTTTCCCATTGTAGAGCTGAGGAAACAGGCACCAGTAGATTAAATAATCTACTTAAGGTCACAGAGCAGGTAAATGGAACAGAGGAGATACAATGAGAGAGATATGTAGGGATGACGTGGGGAGTGAGAGACAGGAAAAGGAGGGAGAAGAAAAGAGTATTAAACTGCTTAGCATGTAGATTTTAATAGTTGCTTGTTCTTTTCTCCCCTCCCACCCACATTCCTTTCTACTTGCATATTAATTTGTTAGGTAATTATTACTTAATTCATCCATTTATTTGTGGTCAGCATCTTCTGAGTTTGACTATATGACCACAGTTGTGCTGATCACTTTACAGATTTTATTTCATTGTGCTCGTCACCATAGTTGTCTAAAAGAGATTCTATGTTTGCCTCTACTTTCTGGATGGAGAAATAGGCTGAGCATGCAAAGTAAATTGTTCAGGGTTATAAAGCTAGAAAGTTGTGTTAGCATTTCATATTTGCTGAGCACCATTAGTGTGTTTATTTCTTTCACAGAGTACTGCTAAATTTGTTATGTTGGACTAAGAACACAAGGATTGCAAATTCCTTGTGGGACAGAATCATGTCATGTATACCCACAGCCTTCCCAGTGCGCCTAGGTTAGCTGCATAATAAATTCTTGCCAACTGAGCCTAGAGTGAACATATTTCCTCTTATATAACTGAGGACAGCAATTTTCAAAAATGTTTAAGTAATTTCCTTAACATCTAGAAGATTAAAATCCTGGATCATTCAAAGCACGACCCATCTGAAAATGAAAATTTTGTTCTATTCACATAGAATAGAATAGAATTTGTTCTGTTCACATAGGGACTTGAGGCTGAAACAGGGCTGCTGTGGGCTAATCCACATATATTATTACCCTATGGATATGATACGACTAATACGAAGAGGAGTTTTCAGAACCTAAACATTTTATATAAGAAGAAATTGTGGGAAAATGCTATTTCAACACCTTATCATTCCTTTCTTGATAGCTCAAAGTCTTTCACTTTTTCTTTTGGCAGAAACAGAAATTGGGACTATTAAGCTCTTCATAGGAACCTTTCAAATCTTTATAACTTAACATTTAGTAACGCTGATATACCAGCCAAATAATTTCTATAGGTTTAAAGAGTGGATGAAAATCTGCAGCCTGTCCAAGGTTTCTAAAACATCACGCATTTGGTAAATGGATATTGCCCTTATGTAATAAACCATTTTGATTAGTTTGCCTTCATTTTTATATTCTGTACACATACAGCCAATTAACTATATATCTATATCCATTTATCTGCATCTGTTTCTATCCAGATATATATCTATATGTGTCGGTCTATATCTCTATCTGTGTCTCTATCTATACAGTACAAATGTAATGGCCACAAATTAAACCTGAAATCATTTGTAAACTGTAATACTAAGGTCTTCTTTATCTATATTAAATGGTAGGCAAAACAAAGGTCACCAGCACATACAGAATCAGTGTTCATGTGAAAAAAATAAATAGCAAGAGATTGTGCAAAATTTCCCTGAGCATGTTATGCCAAAATGATTTTATAGCATGTAGAAAACTGATCTAATTGTGGCTTAACAGCAACTAATGATTGGTAAGGGTTCCATTTGATAACAAATGTTCCTGGCATCCTTGCTTTTGAAACCACTGTCGGCATAGCTTATTAAGGAATTAGTCCCTGACTAGGTGAGGACTAAAAGCTCAATCATTGCATAATGAAACAGTCATTTTCATGTAGCTGCAGGAAAATCCAGTAAGTCTAAAAAATTTGGGAGGTGATGTGTGGAGGCAGGCAAATGGAACATCTAGTACATTTAAGCTACATAATTTGAGATGAATGGTGTCCACTGGGAACCTGAAAAGACTATAAAGCTCAGAACTAGGTGTATAGCTGGCATGAGCAAGAGTGATACCCTTGTTTGTATTTTGTGTTTGATAGCTGAGTTGCATTTAGGGAAAGATTTATAAAGTCCTCCTGTGACTGCTCAACTAGAATCTGTGGACAGAATGCCTCTTATAAATGTCGTACCACTGATCACATAAGCGCACACACACATGTTCACACACACACACACACACACACACACACACACACACACACACACTTCGTGAGCCTTAGTAATGCTTCCCCATCAATAATAGATCCTAGCACTAATTCCAGAGCTAAGAAAATATTTCAATGTGGGTACTTTATTTATGGCCAATTTTAATGTTATCCATGTCTTCCTGTCTTAATAGACATAGAGAGGCTTAGGGGGCTTAATGGCCATGTAATAGAGGAATAGCTTCCATCTTTTAAATTCTGCTTCTACAAAAACAGTGGCATTTGCTTCATGAAAAGGTGTAAGGAAATGAGCTAAAAATAAGATACCTCTTCTGAAGAACTGGCCAGTGAATGTGACTCTTGAAGAGAGCTCTCCAAAAGCATTTGATATCACACAGCTGCTCCATAGGACATGTCCTGATTCAAATGTTTTAATACCTGAGGTGAAACGTGCCTTCTGCATTCACAGTCTGGTCCAGGTGCTTTCATTCTGAGCCTACAGAAAAATTCTTTCCAAAAATACCATTTGAAAAGAATATTTCTACCTGTACCATGAAAACACAAAGGTTTCTTTATTAAATAGCTACATGGGAGACTTACCTCATCCATGATCTTTTTCTTTTTTTTTTTTTCTTTTTTTTTTCTTGAGCTCTGACTGAATTAGGTACAGCTTCTGGGCTGTAGGATGAGAAAATGAGTTCAGGTGATTCATGGTTTGTGTTTTGAAAAGTTTCAACCCTTTGTCTCCAACCCCATACCCTCCTTAACAAAAATAACAAAAGCAACAAGAGGTCTACATGTCAGGTAAATGACTTCCTTTATTTGACCAGAAGATGGTCAGATCCATGGGTTTTATTATTTACTGAATTTGTCGTACATGCAGTACTAGATCAGACTAAGTATTAGACAGGCAGACTAAGACAGTGATGAAGGCATGAACAGTTCAGAGGTACCAAAAAATAACAAAAGCATATTTTTTTCAAAATAATGATATTTCCGATTTCAAAAGAAATTACCACAGGAAAATTTAAACTTTTGTTTGATTTTCTTATATTTATTTTACAACTTCATATTTTTTTTTAAGTATCAGACTTTGTCCCATAATCCTGTCAGGGTTTAGGGGTCCTTAATTTATTAATATGAAATAAAAGTCTACACCACAGTAGACTTTGTAGTTCCTTCTTTGCAATTAGATGTAAATATCAAATCTAAGCTCAATATTCTATACTTCAGTCTATTGCATGACAAGTCCCTGTCTCCTCTCCCTCCCTCCTCATGGGCTTCACGGATCATCTCATGCTTCCTTTGTGGGCTTTATCACACTACATCTGCTTAAGTGAGTGTGGTTTTTCTCTGCAAGCTACCCCTTTAATATCCTATTTAAAAATTCCCAAAAGTCCTTCCCTATGAAAAAAATCTAACTGAATCGATCAGATAAAGCACAACTTTACTCTATCCAGTTTGGCCATGAGATGGTCAGGCTGTATTTTGGTTGATGGACAACCACATAAAGTATAACAGTGTAAGTAAGAAGTACAATGTGTGTGCAAACAGTGTGCTATGGGAGCCCAGAGAAAGGAGGATTTCTCAGCAAGGACTTTGTATGAACAGAAACGGATTCTGGCTTGCTGTAGAGGATAACATGTTAAAAGGAGAGTAAGACAAGGTAAAGGCTGGAGGATGAAGCTTGAAAATTGGGCAGGAAACAGGCATGCAAAGACCATGCTGCAGAAGAAAATCTGGTCTGTTGCCCATTTCTCCCCTGCAGTCCATCTAATCTGTGAAGTTCTTTCAGTCCCTCACTCAAAATCCAAAGAGCTGGGAACTAGGGTACTTAGTGGGAGCTTAATCAGTCTTTGATCCTATTCTTGTCCTTGGGCTACAGGGGTGGGGACAGGAGAACTTGGCCTCCTAACTTCAGGTTTTAAGACTGAGAGGCAACAGAAGCAGCCATTGGGGATCCCTTCCCCCAAAATACTGCACACAATGATAAATTATCCTAAAAGGAGAGCAGGGCGCTAATAGAAAAGTTAGTATTTTGGATGTTGATCAGCCAAAAAATTAATAGATGTCTGCCTATTAGAGAAAAGACCTACAGGGAATGTGATCCTCAAGAAGTATTATTTAAAGTGACCAGTCAGGGTTTGCAAACGGAAGGAAAGGAAGAACATTTTAAGTGGAAAATATAATATATGTAGAGACATAGAAAGTCCAGCATTTTTAATAACAGGAATATATTTGCTGTGGTGCGATTGTAGTCTGCACGTGAAATAGTTGAAGGAGGTGAAGCTACAGAAATAAGAAAAAGATGACAGAAATAAAAATGTAAATGTATTGTTATGACTATGTAGGGTCCACAAAGGATTTAAGTAAGGGCTTCTTAAGGTCAGATTGATGTTCTAGAAAGACTACTTGGGCCTCAGTGAAGAGAGTGAACTTCTGTGATTCTTTCAAATTTAATCATGTTTCTTTAGACTGTGGTTACAGATGTTGAAAGTGGTGACTTCATGTCTGTTTTACAGTTTATATTAATTCTCTGAATTCTTTGTTTCATTTAGATACTCACCTTTCTGATGTGCAAACTCTTGATGCTAACATTCAAAAGACCTTACTTAGTGTCAGGTTATTCTGAGTACTTGTTTTCTATTGCTGCTGTATACTTTCCCCATAGGCTTCCTGGTTTAAAACCATGCAGATTTATTATCTCCTAGTTCTGTAGATTACAGATCTGAACCAGGATGGGTCTTACTGGCCTAAAATCTGTTTCTTCTAGAGGCTCTGGGAGGAAATAATTTTCTTGCATTTACTAATGTTTACGGGCTGCCCACATCCCGCCGTCCGTGATCCCCCTTGTTCATCTTCAAAGCCAACTGTAGCTAGTTGAGAACTCCCACTCTGCTTCTGTCATTGCATTTCTTCCTCACTTTCCCACTTCCAAGGACTCTGTTGATTACATTGGGTCTACTGGATAATCTAGCATCACCCTCCTATTTTAACAGGCCCTGATGTGCCACCTTAATCCCACCCTCTTTGCTATGCAAAATAACATTCACAGGCTCTGGGCCAAAAGGATCCTTTGCCAAATCTCAGGATTTCCATGACTCAATCACAGGAGCAAATCTGCCTCCCTCGTTGTTGAGCATTCAGGCTGTGTTAGGTCCATGATGCTGGCTCCCAGGTCTGTTTCTCTCCTTCTGCATCACAATCATTCATAATCCTCCTGGTCTAGGTCTCTTGAGAAGGTGCAGGATACTGCCATAAAGTCTTTTCATAATTACAAATAATCTACGGATTAAAAGAAAGGTGCTTCTTGTGAGCATTCTTATTGAATTCTTACACCAAAGCTTTGAAATGCCTTTCATTTTTGCTATGTTGCCATTTTTCAGATGAGAAAACTCATGTTCAGGGAAGCTAAGGACAGAGCTAACACAGTTGGAGCCAAAACTGAAACCCAGGCCTCCTGTCATCACCCTGGTGCTGGGTCTGTCTCGCTTACCCCGGGTAGCAGCTTCTCCGGGGCATGTGGCTGCTGGACTCACATATTAACATGGTTCCTCCATAGAATCCCTGCCATTCACAAAGGATCCTCATTATTTCCTATCCACATGTTCCAAACCCCCTGTGAACGTCTCCTGCTGGTAGTAATTCTCTCTGTCCTGCCATAGCCCCCAGTACCTCTCTCCCCAGAGTTGCCGGTGCCTGCCTTTGCAGGTGAGTGGATTTGTTCTGGCTCCAGCCCTGGTCTTTCCCTCTTTAGATGGGAGGAAGGGAGGAAAAGGAGAAGGGAGAGGAAGCGTGTCCTGTTAGAGATGTGGAAAGCTTCAGTGCTCTCCGCTCAGTGATACCTGCTGTTTTGCTTTTGTTAGAAATCACCACCAGCCTGGCAATATCAACCTGCAATCTACAGTCACAATCAGATCACACTCTTATTTCCTGGGATTCTGAGAGGGACGGAGGCTTCAGAAAGTTATAAATATAACACTTTACAAACTGAACTCGATGCCCATGGAGAAACCCCCTGCAATTAGCAACAGGACCTTGTGCTGATTAGATACAAGCCTTTCAAAGAGTTCCGAACATGTGTTGTCAGGGGTTTATCACATATCCCCTGTGCTTCCTCAGATTGCTTCAGCAGCACAAAAGACATTAGATACAAGTTGGGTCCTTCTTTAATGACCCCACTTTAAAATTATATTTGTAAAGTATTTGAAAAGTTTCAGACTCCTTTTACTTACATGACTTTGTTCCATCCTCACAGCATTCTGAGCAGTAGGCCAGGCAATTGCAATTGCAGGTGTCCTTTACACGGACCAAGATGTTGAGCCCCCCACCCCCCTTACATAGCTGGTGAGTGGCAGGGCCAATAATAGAATCCAACATCCAGGTTCTAATTTAATTCCTTCTTTCCTACACCATACTGTTCTCATCAGTAGCTCCTCTTTCTCTCTCACTCTTGCTTTCTCTCAATCTCGATCTCTCGATGCCTTTCCCACCTCACTGGAAGGGGCTTAAAGGAACTGAACTGGCAAGCAACTCCACTTCACAGAACTGTCTTTTAAAATAAAGCTTTCAGTGACAACATAGTTATCCAAAGTATATTTGCATTAGCCTGGTCCATTGTTCTCCGTAAAAATTCTTCCCCTTTTTCTAATTACTGGCATAATCAATAAATATGAATTGTCTGCCAACTTTGTAATGGTGCTGTGCCAAGTGCTAAAAGAATTGCTAAAGGGAAAAGGTAAGGTCACTATTGTCACAAGACTTCTTTGGAGTGGGGGGAGAAAAAGTAGAATGTTAGAGAACCATTAAATTTTAAAAGAAACACTTGCTGATTATAAGTGCGATGGAGGTTCAAAGAACAGAGTGTCTAGAAATGGGGCTTGAACTGAGCTTGAAGAGTTTAAGGAGGAAGGAGGAAAACTGGCTTTGTTTTAGTTTCATTTGTGTCTTAAGATGGGGGACACCTTTCACTAGTATCTGGAAGAGATCAAGTCATGACCGTCATCATGAGCCTCTGGCAGCTTTCTCATTTAGACAAACCTTCACCTTAGATCCACCTTCTCCCCTTCAGACGGATGACGAAGCTTCAGCTTTGCCCCTGGAGTCTTGCCAGTAGTGAGTCCACCAACAGCTCAGTTTTTAATGTGAGTCCAAATGATCACGCTGCCTCTGTACCAATGCTTCTGGGTCCCGATACACACACATTCTTGTAGGGAATAAGACGGTTTTTATATAAGACAATAGGCTATTTTCCAAAGGAAAATAAACATGTATATTAAGTAGAAGCTTTGGTATACACACCCTCTCTAAAAAGTTTTGGTGCACTTATAGTATAGTAGGCTCCTAAAATGTTAGGGCAGAAGTGACATGAGTGGCATGTGTCACCTTTAGATCAAGACATTTCATTCTGACACAGACCCTCAGACATTCTTCTTCACCATGCCCTGACAACTTGCAAAATCCATTTTAAGTTTGGAACCGAGCGTCTTTTCTAAGTGTGGCTAAGAGATACTGTGAATGTGAAATTCACCTTTGTTGCTTATACCCCTAAAATGTTGGCATTAATTTGTTTTGTGGCACAACCTAGCCAATTCTGAATACCTGACTTGAAATTTTTTTGAAAGAATAGGTGAGATAAATTCAGTCTACTTCAAATCAGTGTCTGATTCTCACCGGCCCCTCTTTATTTTCCTTAAGAGTCCTTGACTTGTATACTCATTCTAGTGTTGAACTTTAGAGTGAAATAGCCAGTTATTTTATTAGCAAAGATGATTTAATTCCAGAATAGCACTTCAGGACAAGCAAACTACGGAAAACCTGTAGACAAGTTCACAAGACAGCAAGAAGGTAAGCTCTTACTAGGTTTTAGGGAAAAACTGCAGAGGGTTGTTTTGAACAGAAGTTCACTGAAAAAGAACGAGATGTTGAGGTTGTGGCTGTTTCTTACTAACTGCAAACGGTGGTTAGCGCATTGTTGCTTGGGTCTGGGAGGGATCTTTGTTCTCCCTGCTGGTTAAGCTAGCTGCCCGGAGTGGTGTACATTAGAGAGCGCCCCCTTCAGGGCTCCCGGGCTCCATTTTAAATAAGGTTTCTTTTAGTCATTTTCAAACGAGGCATAATAGGTCCAGGAGTGTTTTTCAGCCCCTATTCAGTTGGTAGTAGTCAAGAGAATTAGCGTATCAAAGAATTCAGACCGAGCCTTGGGAAGCTAGACTGTGAAGCAGAGGGTCAAGATACACACGCCTCTGTGGACCAGCTGAGCAGCCGTCTATTGTCCATGTCTCTACATCAAATGGGCTCATCTCTCCTTCTGCCTGCTTTTAGGAAGTGCTGGCTACCAAATGTCCCCAGGAGGAAGTTGGCCAAAACAGAAATCCAACTTTTCTAAATGCGCCAATATATGTAGGCTGAAGAATGGAAAACTTTAAAATTCTCATGTTCTTTTTCCTTTCTCCTTCCTCACAGTGCACTTTCTTCCACTCTGCCTTAAAGTTCTCTCTGCTTCTGCTTGTTAGATACCATCTTCATTATTAGAGTACACTTTGTTGCCATAGCAATGCGTTCCTACTCTCACATTTTATTGCACTTAGAGTTGCTACAGGCAAAAGATAGTGGGGAGGGGAGAGCATGATTTTATTTTCTTTCAAGTAGCCAGGCTTTCTTCTGATCAGAGAAATTGGTAATCCCCCCCTAAGAGGGAACAGTCTTCTAGCCAGGAATAGCACGGGTGGGGCATCGCACAGAAGGACAGATGGCTGCTCTGTAGGCTGCTACTTGCACGGGGCACGATGCTGGGCCCAGGTAGGATTACGTCATTTTCTAGTTAACTCCTTCACTTTAGGCTTAGGCATTTCTACTGGGAGAAGAAAAGAAAGAAAAAGTAGGCCCTCTGTCAATGATACAAATCAAAGAAGCAGCAGAAGGTGGCAGGTTGTACTAAGGTGCCGTTCTAAGTTATGAAGTACAGGGTTTCAGAGTGAACGTGAACCCCAAGGTGGTAATGATGATAATACGATCTTAAAATTAGGCTCTGCACATAACATACCTTTACATGCAGTGCCTGATTTTTAAATGGTGCCCCCTTAATGAAGACTTCTCCATTTTTTTAAATAATATAATTTACTGTCAAATTGGCCAACATGCAGTGTGTACAGTGTGCTCTCGATTTTGGGGGTAGATTCCATGGTTCATTACTTACATACAACACCCAGTGCTCATCCCAACAAGTGCCCTCCATTTTTCATACTGATGTCTTGATTCGTCCATTTTGTTAGTTTTCAACAAATACTACCATACCTCTTACTGAATTATAATTTGTTTTGGACAGCACCTTAAACTACCTCATTGTGCTATTTTATCTTAAACTATCTAATTCTGCTACTGTTTTACTTTATGTACACCAGTGCTAGCCCGTCAGACTGGTCTGGCTGTTGGAGAATGCGTTCTTAGACTGCTTGTGTTCCCGCAGGAGGACCGCTCTACTGTGAGGCATTCTGTAAACTTTGCAAACTGATCAAGATTCAGGTTTTCGTCCAGTATTGTGGCTTTGGATTAGACACTTAGAACTTTGAAATCATCTATGCATCACCAGCCAACAACTTTGTTATTTGTGTATTAAAAAGTACAATTAAAAATTTCCTCTCAGTATATTAAACATAATCAAACTTTATAAATGCTTCTTAAATATTTTTGCATGAGAAAAATCTGCCACTTTCAACTGTAATTTTTAAATGCTCAATATGTATAGACAAGCTGCTGTATTTTATATAAATGAATGTATTCATAGAACAAACTTTAAATTTCAGAAAACAACACAGATTGTAGGAGTTTAAATTCCTGTTCATATTCCAGTAGAAATGAGTAATGTGTCCATTTTGGGAATAGTGGCAAATGATTGAGGAGGAGTGCATTTCTACACTTGCTGGAAATTGCTATTTTGTGGAGAAGCATTTGTGGTCTGGTGACTCAAGACTGAGAGATAGGTAGCTACCCATTCCCTATTCCAAATTCAGCTTCCATTGCTCCATCTGTCCTGTACTCACGCTGAGATCTTGTCTAGGTAACACTGCCCTCTACTGGAGGGAACCAGAACTCCTCCTCAGTCCTTGAAGGTGTTGTGGAATTTTGACTCTGAGATATGAGGAATCATTTTACAGATGAGGAAGCTGAAGGCCAGAAAGTATAATGGTCAGGGCTGTGACTCTTGACAGTTTATATCAGAGACTGGTAAAAAAACAAAAACTCTGTTTCCAAACTCTTACATGGCTAATAGTCTTCCAAAGTACAGAGTAGAACTGAGGCTCTGAACACAGCACACAACTAAAACTATGAATGTATTACTTGTCCCGATAGGAATATTTGTTAAGTAACCAAATGCCTATTGCTGCGTGAGTTATCTGTGCTATTTAAATCTAGGTCAGGTGAATTATTCAAGATTTATCATAGACCTTTGCATTATTCTTAAAACCGTCAGAGAACACTACTCTATTTTTTTCTTTCTGTCTTTTAAAAATATTTCCCCATTTGCTGTTTCAACAGGAATGTATCTTCAGATGGAAATTTGTCCTAGGGGGCCATGGAGCTTTTGTTAATGGGCACATTTTAAGAGCAGAATTTTTCCACCCAGAAGATCTTAATTGGTGTCCTCCTTCTTTCTCACCTATTTTTATGAGGCATTGCGTGTTTAGCTCTACTTGTATAGAGTTGGCCAATGAAGAATTAGAGGAGGTAGCCATCGCACAAGAAGGGGGGATTTGAAAAGCCAGAGTACCACATGACCCAAGTAACAGTAACTCCTTACCTCTTAATAATTCAAGTCTATCAACTCCCCCTTTCTAGCACAGTTAAGACTCTAGAAGTAGATAATCAAGGAAGCAAAACTCAGTGATACCTAGAGCTCAGTTTCATCAGTGATACTCATGCCCTTACTTAATGTCTTTATTCTATTTCCACAAATCCCTTAAAATTATTCGAATATATGAAGACAGCAAATGATGGAGTAGGGGCAGGCGTGTGGAGGGGTGAGCTCTTACAGACATGTCCACACATGTAGTGCAGAGTATTAGCTTGTGGCATGACAGAAAAGAAGAGACAAGGGAATCGACATAACTAAATGCATTGTGATATCAAGATCACTAGCAACCCTTTGCAAAAGAACAAAATTCATACACACCTCAGGATAATGTAAATAGCTAACTTTATAATAATGACATAGGCTGGTTAAATAGTGTTTCATTTAATCCAACTTACAGGGAAGAACAGCTCAATAGTTTCTGTTTATTTAGAATTTCATGAATTCATCCTCAGCTATGCAGGAAATTCAACTGTCCAAAATAAGCCATGAAATTAAGGGAACTTGATGATTTTTTTCTCCTGCGTCTTTGGAATTCCCATATTAAAAAATAAAATTGTTTTATTCATGCCATTCAACAAAAATATATAGAGTCATTAAGCTTAAGTAGCAAGCAGAGCTCTAGTCACTACAGATGCTGTAGCTATCAAACAAACCCAAACTGCGGTCCTCACTGAGGACCAGTTGAGGAAGGAAACACAATAAGCAAAATTAGTAAATATATACAGAATGTGAAGTGTTAAAAAAAATTCTTTAAGGAAACATAAGAAAAGGCAACTACCGGTGAGGCTGGAGAAAGTTGCAATTTTAAATAAGCGAATGAGGCAAGTTTTCCCTGAGAAGTGCTTTAGGGAAGAAAACTTAAAGCCATGAAGGTGTCTGGGGGCAGACTCTAATTACACCATAGACCCTGATATAATGCAGTCTCTCCATTATCTCGGATTTAAACTCTACACTCCGACCATTATCTCTTTTATTTTCAGTTCTCTCCCCCTTCTCCCTGAGTCCAATAGTCCTGGGATCTGATGCTCTTACCTCCTCCTCACTCTCTCATTCTCCTCAGGCCCTCACTTTCCCTTAAATTCCATGGTTAACCATTATTACCACTCCCCAACACTTATCCTAAATCCTCTTGCCCCTTTTTGCTTCTCTGTACTTACTTAGTAAAACCTTAGCCATGTTGATTTCCAAATTATCTTCTACCCTGTCCCTGGAGCCTATCTGAATGAAAACCTTTAGCCTCAACCGGGCGCTTGAAACTGCCTAGAAATCATACCACAGCATTCTAGTCCATTTCTTCTTCCAAAATCCTAAGTAAATATTCTATGCCCTTTGGTTTCTTATCTGAACTCCAACTTATTCTCAGTGCTATGACCATGCTTTCTATTCACTCAGAAAAAGGAATCATTTAGAAGAAAACTTCGGTTAAGCCTGACCACCATACCCATCCAGCTACTAGCATCACTGCTCTATTCCGTCCTATTATGGTGGATGAAGTATCTGTGCAGCCATTGCCAACTCTTTTGGGCTCCCCATCTTACCCTATTTTGCCTATCCAAAGGCATTCTAGAATCTGTATTATCGTATTTTTTCTTCTCTCCTGAGTCCTTCTCTTCAGTCTACAAACAAACCTGCTTGTTAGGTGTCTTCTTGGCTACCAACTCATTTATTTGCTCCTTTACATGAAAATTCTTCAACGGACTTGCCTACACTTAGTGTGTTTAATTTCTCTGCCTCTCGTTCTTCTCTTGAAATGACTCCAGTCAGGTTTGCTCTCAGTAGACTCCTGAAATGCTTTCTCAAGCTCACCAACAACTCTGCTTTGCTAAGTCCAGTGACTAGTTCTCAGTCTTCCTCTAGACTGACTCATTTGTACCATCTGTCTTGTCAGTATCTATTCAGATTTTCATTATCTGTCAATTCTTCTGTTTATTACCTGTCACCTGGTAGGTCCTAAAGGGATTTTGATGGAAATGCACTGGAGACTGGAACCCTAAATCTATGGGGCTCTATAATAAAAATCACATAGGTATAGCTCTTTACATTTTCAAAATATTCTATATTCCCATATACTTTAATACTTATAGTAATCCCCAAAGACTTTTTTTTTCAGACGAGAAATAGTAAGAAGGAAGAAGTGACCGTGACAGCATTACACACATTTATGTATCTTCTCAGAGACAGAAGCAAGCCTGTGCTGGGCATTGGATAGTAGGGGTTGAGTGAAATTGAGCAGTGCAGTGCTGAAGACAGAATCTTGCCACAGAAAGGGGAGGATTAAAAAAAAAAAAGAAAAGAATGGAAGAGACTAATTTTATCCTATTTGTCATTTTATGCCAGACTATTTTAAAGTATAAGACATGCAATTAGAAAAGTTAAAGTAATACAGAAGAATCCTTAAGCCTGATTTTAAGGATAAAATTAAAAGTCATTCGGATCTGCCTTCACTTCTAATGAGAAATCGCCAACAATGCTCTGAATTACAATTTTTGCTCTCTTCTTCCAAACACCCATTGATTAAAAAAAAAAAAAAAGTACAAGGACTGTTATGGGCTGAATGTTTGTGTCTCCTCCAAATTCACAAATAAAGGGATTTCAGGGGATGCTGGTTACCATCTCCATTATGTGAGGATACAAAGAGAAAAAAGCCATCTTCCCAGAGGAGGGCCTTCACCAGAACCTGCCCGTATTGGCACACTGATCCTCAGACTTGTCACCTCCAGCCAGCTAAGGAATACATTTCTGTTGTGTATAAGCCATTTAGTCTGTGGTACTTTATTATAGGGACCAAATTGACTAAAACAATGACTTTCCAATTTAATGTCTATCTTAGTCCATTTAGACTGCAATAAGAAAAATACCAAAGACTGAGTGGCTTTAACAATAGAAATTTATTTCTTATAATCCAGGAAGCTGGGAAATCCATGATCAAGGCACTGGAATATTCATTCTCTGGTGAGAGGTGCTTCCTGGTTCATAGACCACAGTCTTCCGGTCCTCACAGGGGCCAAGAGGAGGGATCGCCCTGAGGTCTCTTTTACAGAGACACTAATGCCATTCACGAGCGCTCTACCCTCATGACCCGCTCACCTCACAAAATCTCCACCTCCAAATACCATTACACTGGGGATTCAGTTTCAACACAGGAATTTGGGAGCAACACAAATAAACTGTCCATAGCAGTGCCCAATATTTTTGCCATATGAGTCTTTCATATTGCAAAAGGATCTGAAACTCTAGAGTTCTTCTGAGAGAATGACGTGAGAAGGTTGCCACAACCAGTATGTGTTTTCAGACAGAAACAAGTCTAGGCAATACCTAAAAGACTAAAAAAGGTTGGTTGTTAACCACCCCCAGGTCCACCTTGCCCCTTTTCCCCCTGTGTCTCTACCTCTCTCACGCCCAAATAACCAGTGTCCCTTGTAAGGAAACAGTTGCGCTTCAAGCTGGTAATGCATTCCACTGAGCATCCTCCACACAGATTAAACCTTTGTCTTTCTTTGATCTAAAGCTGATAGAGGAGAACACTCAGATGAACTAAATAATAAAGAGATCCCATTACTGTCATTTACTTCCACACATAGAAGGATAAAAAGGCCAGCCTCGCATGAAATTGTAACGCTGATTACCTTTCTCTGCTCACTTTAAATCCAATCACTTAGCACAATCCATCAGCATTCAAATACATGGAAGATTGCAGTTTTGTAAATTGAGACAACACAATTCAGTGTCTTGATACTGCTTTGCTATCCATTATGGTAGTCATAATCTGCCGTCTTAGAGGAGGGATGGTGTATTAACTTAATACTGCTCAAGGAACTGGGCTGCTTTTCACAAAGTTCTCTTTTTTTTCTAATTTAAATTATTTTATTTTATTTTATGCATTCTGTAAGCATAGAAAGAGAATCATTGATGTGAGTGCCGGGCTTCTGCCTCTTGCCCACCAGTTAAAATTTTACTTTTTCAATTCCTTCCAAGATACTTGATTTTGATACATCCTCAGTGTTTTAGGTAATTTCCTTCTCTAAATCTGATAACACCCACCTTAGTGGATTGTTATGATAACTAAGTAAGATAATATGAATCATTCTAACTTGTCTTCTCTTTCCCTCACCTGGGATTACCCCAGAGTATCCAGGTAAGATTCGAGGATGTGTTTCATTTACAAACGCATATTACCTCATGTTATCCCCACACACACACCCTTTCCCCCTTCCCTCAGAGCTCATTATAATGGAAGGGGAAAGAATAAAAGAAGACAAATCACCTCCAGTCCCACCACTCATAGTATATATTTATTTATTCACTTAACAAGTATTTATTAAACATCTCTTATCTGCCTAGTGTTGACCTATGTTTCTGTGCACTGAATGCAACAAAAATCCTTGCCCTCAAAGAACTTCCATATACCTTTCCATTTTTTTTTGTTTTTTTTCACTCCTTTCCATTTCTCCTTTCTATATAAACATATTATATGTAGTTACATGAACAGTAATCAGACTTCTAATTCTTCTATTTAGCATTAAGTTTTAAAAGTTTTCATGTTGCTGAACTGTATACTTATAATACCAGCATAATACTTCTTGGAACTGAGACACAATAATTTAATTGCCCAGTCCCCTAATGTTGGAAACAGCCCAGCACCCACCTCCAGCTGTGATGAATTTCCATGTATATTTACCTTCTTCTATTGATTTCCTTTATATAAATACACCAGGGTGGAATCACTGGGTTAAAGTATAAGAACAT
Source organism: Helogale parvula (assembly GCA_004023845.1). Classification (NCBI taxonomy): domain Eukaryota; kingdom Metazoa; phylum Chordata; class Mammalia; order Carnivora; family Herpestidae; genus Helogale; species Helogale parvula. Next base: position 76,758 of record PJEM01005637.1, on the reverse strand, counting down.
TATATCACTCAGGTGAAGGTCAGAAAATAGTCCAACTCACCATTCTCTGGTGGATATTCTCTACATCGCTCAATGTTAGTATATAACTTAGTACTCAAATGGGTAGAGCATACATAGAATGCAATAGGAATTCTAACTGCACCTAGTAAGAGAGCAAGGAGTATAGAAACAAATTCTAGCTACACTTTTCAAAAAAGACAATGAATGTGGGCTTTCCAAAATAGAGAATGTGTGGCCCTGTAGTGGTAATAGATAATCAGAATGGGTAGCGTGGGTTGAGGTTATGCAAAGGGCACAGATGTAGAATGGATAAATTTGAACATGAGTTAATAAATAATGGAAAGTCATTGTCATTCCTTCAACAGAAGAATGGCACAAAGAGAGCAGTGTTATATAATCTGTAAAAGCTATTATCTTGCTCGAGGGAAGCTGAGGAACCTGGATACGACACTGCATTTTACTGAGTTTTTACATCTGTTATTAAACCCAAACGCCTACTCTCACTGTTCCTTAGGGCATGAGGGAGAAACACACACACACACACACACACACACACACACACACACACACCCACCCCCCCCACTCCCCCCACCCCCCGGAAACCTAAAACAGGATCAAGCCCAATGTGCTGATGGAAAATACCCTAAATGGGACATGCTCAGTCAGCACAACTTGTTAGACCCTTAGATGACGAAGAAGCAGAATCAATAATCCCCAGTAAGGGATGGCAGCTCTTTATGATGGAAAAGTTCTTCCAGCTCCTGGACTATCCAAATGCAGCTTCTCCATTCCAGGTGATTAGGCTAATGCTTATTAAACGAGGCAGTGTTAATAATCCTCTGTTATTTCAGCCTAACAGCCAGAAAGTATAGATAAGAGTATGCTGCTTTTTGTGTATCTTTTCCTTCTCTTTAAATAAAAGTTTATTAAAATGGACAAACTGGGCAGTGGGCTGAAGAGTACTCATAGCTTTTTCTGGAGGATTTGGGTGTGGTAGTGATTAGACAGCATTCAGCATATTTATCTCCAGTTGGTCGAGTGGAGAGACAGATTCAAACTAGGTGAACATGTTTGAGGCTAGGACTTCTTCACTTGGTATGTGTTTATCTCCAGCTAATGGTGGTACAGTCCATGGATTTGAACCTGACACACAGTATGTGCTCAACCAAGCTTTGGCTAGTAAATGAAGGAAACATACCTAATAATTGTTCATTAAATATTTGATAATTGCCTCTTTGCTTAGTTTACAAGATATTGGTCTCTGAATCTTTGTGACTGTAAGTTGGTAGGGAAAAAGAAAGATTTTTCCCTACCTTACAGTGAGAGAAGCTATGTAGAGGAGGAAAAGAAAGAAGTATGAATTTCACCATAGGGAAATGTGCCCTATGGACCATCATTATCCTAACCTATTGGAAGAATAGTTTTCAAATCTGAAATAAAGAGATACATTAAGATGCCAGTGTTTTGTACAATGTCCCATTTTCAAAGCCAAGCATAGGAACTAGTAGATAGGATACGTTCATGCATATTTGATGAATGAATGATTGAATAAATGGAATATAGGTCCTTCCTTCAGGGATTACACAATGAGGATATGAAACAGAATTCCACTAGAGAGTTGTACAGACTTAGAAATATTTTATAGCCTGTTATTCCATTAGCAGCCAACTCTTATGAACATTCCATCAGTGATGAATCCATCTACTGAGCCATTTTCCAGAATAGATATTTCAGTGTCCAGAAGGATATCTTGAAAAGCTCTGTGATTAATTCCTAACTCTGTATCTAACACCATGTAGGTATTGGCAGAGTGGGAGAGAAATTTAGAAAGACACACACACACACACACACACACACACACACACACACACACACACACTATCAAATAAGAATCTTTCATTCTTAGGTGATTACCCTGAAGTACATGACCACAGCTTAGGAGTTAGCATCACATTTGTGAAATATAATTCTAGTTACAGCCTTAAAAGCTCTTGTTCTGCAAAATTATCTGCAAGTATAGCTCGCTCCTAAGATATCCTGGTACCCAAACCAGATGGTGTAAGATTTGCTACCTCAAATACGCAGCACACATTTCTACTGACTTCTGTAAGTGAGTAACTGGGAATGTTAGGTAACAGCGCAGACAACATAAACACTCTTGAAGTCACAGAAAATTCTATGACAATAAATAGCCTTCTAAAGATTTAAAATGTTTAAAATCCCTTAAGAAATGGAACACATGCAAAAATAAATATAAGAAATGTTAAGCTGGCCTTGGATTAACATGCTATGTTGCAGCAGTAGCTGTGGTAAATGAATCCCTTGGTATCTGAATAATTAAGAGCCAGGGTAGGATTTATAATCTAGGACAACTAATACACAGAGCTGTAAATGCTGGTCTCACACTAGGAATTCAGCACAACTGTATTGATGTCTTCCTGTGGAGGCTTATATTCTTTTCTGCTCTATTTTAGGACAGGAGAGTACATAGATAGGTGAATCAGAGATCTATCTCTATTTATAGTTCTATTTTTTGATACAACAGCTTACATTAGAACAGTATCAAACATAGAAAAAGTTAATTTGAATTTTGCATTCTTCATTTTCAATGCTTTAAAAACATTTCTGTAAGGTATCACTCCATATTCATTTCATCTTTCCTCAACAATTATTTCCTGAATTAATTCATTAAAAAAAAAAAACATTGACTAAGTTCCCACTAAGTGCAAAATGACATGGCAGGCTTTTCACATGTAAAATGACTGGGATGTAACCCCTGCCCTGTTAGATTTCACAGTCTTTTGGAAAATTTTTTAGTTATTTGTAGTGATACAGAAAGTAGTAGTATGTTTAGGTAAGGGCAAATCCTTTGGTGTGTTTGGTGTGGACACCAAGTATAAAGGAAATGTAGGAAATGAATCTGGAAAAGTTATTAGACAATTTCCCACTAATGGACAATCAATGGATAGAATAATTTAGGTTTTAAACTGGAGTGCATGAAATAAGAAATGATCAAGTTATATTTAAAAATGATGATCGTGAGTGTAGAAGATAAATTAGAAGAGGCAAAGACTGAAGACAGACAATTGGGGAAATTTTTGCAACCTTCCAAGGATACTGAGAGTTTTGAACTATGGCTGCAGAAATGGGAATAGAGAAAATATTTGAGAAGCATCTCTGAGAGAGAATTGACAATAGTCTTACCAGAGCAGTATCAAATTAGTCAATCAGATGCAGATAGATTATGACTAAGGATAGAAGAGTTGATGAGATTCTAAACAGAAACATAGTGCGAGAAGAAAAAAAAAAAAAGAGGCTAAGGCTGAACTTACATAAGGTCCAATATTTAAGAGACCAAGAAGAGGAAAAATAAGCCACTGAAGAATTTAGAAAGGAGCCCTAAGTGATACTATGCTTTATTATAAGTAAACACAGAGCACAGTGGATTAAGAATTGTTTTTTAAAACTGGAAGCGATCTTCCAAAGCATCTAGGCTGATCTTACTACTTTCATGGTGAAGAAACAACTTGCCCAGTGTACTCCCCTTGTTGCACAGTTGAGACTTGAATTCAGTGTTTTGACCCCACAGCCAGTTGTATGTCTGTTATATTATTCATCTTTCTTAATATTTAAAGATTCATGTTGACTTGCAATCAGACCTTTCCTTTATCTCTTGAATCTTATTTATATCTTCTGGAAATCAAATTCTAGTTTAATTTTGGGTTTTCTTGAAATAGACAGTCCGGCCTTGATCTGGGATTTAGGAAATCTGAGTTCAAGGAAAGTGATCCCAGACATGTTTTTGAGTATCTCTGCAGCTTAGGTCCCCAGCTGTAAAATGGATGATCAGTCTACATGAGTTATTTTTTTAAACATTTATTTATTATTTTTGAGAGAGAAAGAGAGAGACAGAGAGACAGAATGTGAGTGGGGAAGGGGCAGAGAGAGATGGAGACACAGAATCCAAAGCAGGCTCCAGGCTCTGAGCTGTCAGCACAGTGCCCAACTCATGGACCTCGAAATAATGGCTGAGCAGAAGTCGGACACTTAACTGGCTGAGCCACTCAGACACCCCAAACATGAGTTTTACTATTCATTTTTATCTCTGGGATCCTAGGTATTCAGTAGTATATTAATTAGCAACCCTCACTAGATGTGTCTCAAGCTGTGTGGGGACAATAGTTCTCTGGAAAATGAAAAGCCACTCCAAGACTCTTAAAACTCTTGATGTGGACATTACAATTAGATTCTTACACTATAGATGGGGAGTAGTCTGTGGCTTTTGCTGGTGGCAGTCTTTTCTTCTCACATGATGCAGACAGGTAGACATAGGTTATTTGGCTATGTCTGCTATTTTCCTATTTTTATGTCTTTTGGGAAAATAGCTGACCAAATTAAGCTTTCAGCATATTTTAAAAATTTGGTGATAAAGCTCAGAGCTGCAACACTGCCCCAATTTCTTATTCCTGACTAGTTATTTAAAAAGAGCTTGCCTCTTCCAGTGATATTACACAATGCTGATCCTCCTTGAAAGAGAGAGAGTTTGACTCACCTATGTCTGATAGACTGATTTGTCAAAGAAGACAGCAAATTTCCTTTGTCCACCTTCTCAATCCATCTAGGCCATCTCTAAAAGTCCCTTCCTATCCATGACACACTAGAGAAAAGCAGATTAAAAAAAATTTCTGAGAGGGGTGTTTTAATGATGTTTTGACATTTTCTGGGAATACTGTTTTGGTAAAACAAACTGAGAAAATGTTCAGGAAAGGATATGGGAAGATTTAGTGATTTGTATATGAACTGTCAGTAACTGTTTTCTATTAATAAAATTATACAGAAAAGAAAATAATGCATTTAAAAATATAACACATTTTTTCAGGAGTAATCTAATTTTTAAAGTCCTAAATTTAACATATACAGCTGGACCTAGGGAGTATCTGTTCCATTAAAAATGGTTGAAGTAGACTAAATAAATGGACACTGACATTTAAAAAATGTATATTACAACTGGATTATCAAGTGCAAAGGTAGAGTTTCTTTCCCTAAGGAATTTTAAAAATAGAATGAGGACTTGTTTTTCCAGAGTTATTCAGATACCCTATTACCTGAAGGATAGCAGAACTATCTGGCCTTCAGCAATTTATCCTAATATTTGAAGTTTATGATTGAATATTATTCTATTGTTATCTCATTTAAAAGATGGCCTAAATGTCCTTTAAAAAGACTTGTATATAAAGGTTTTATTTGAGGCCTTGGAGCAAAGAGTGAAATATAGAGTCTTCGGAAATATGAAAGAGGGCGGTGTTGCTGAAGCGTAAGGGCGCCGTGGTATCATTAGGGAGAGCTAATGCCCTAGCAGTTTGCTCTCCTTATGCCTAATTTGATAAATGGTAATGAGCATCTGCTAATCTCCAGTGTAATGGGAACCTATTTGTAGTGATTACAACCTGAAAGAATTTAGTGTATGTGTGGTGGTGAGCGAGGTTGCTTTCTACCCTGTATGGTGCACATACACACAGACATGTACATTCAAATATATACCTTAAATCTTAAATAGTACATTCATCTATTGCAGGGGCAAAATGATTATAGCTAAATTTAGTAGAGAATTCTAATGATGCAGTGACTTCCCGTCTGAGAGGGTCTTATCATTTTTTTCCTCCTACACAGCACTTCTCTAGCCAATTCTAGATGTAGCCCTTGGCAGGTGGTGGCCTTTGCAAGCTGGTGGTGGTTGGCTCAGGACCTGACTGTCCAGGTGCTGTGGTTCCATGCTTGGCTGCAAGAGTACTAGTGGGTGTGGTCTAAACTACATGCGTTATCTACCAAAGTGGTTCTCTGGCATCCCAACCTCCCCTTCTCTTGCTGCATCATCTGAGGGAAGACCATGACTTAACTTCTCCAAATAGTTTCAGTAATGGTGGACAGTGCTTTACATGGGCCAGCTGCCTTGAGAGAGAGGTGATTATCTTGGCTAGAATTAAATAGCTACAGGTGTCAACACCTGCTGCATAGTTTAAGGCTATCTACATGACTGCTGTTTACTCTCCTCTTGAAACAGGTCATTTGGTGCTGAGTCAATGGAAATAAGGTCTTCGTCCTTAATTTGCCTACCATAATAGGCAAGCAAAATACAAGCCCAGCAGAATGAACACCCAACTGCTTTGGCTTGCCCATTCAGAAAAGAAGTGTTCATAAAAGTTTGGGGTTAAAATCTCCAAAAATTCATATTTTGAAAAACAAAATGCAATTTAAAATTTCAAAGGTGAAGCAATACTAACATTTTATTTTATTTAAAATTTTTTATGTCCTTTTTTATTTTGAGAGAGAGAGAGAGGCAGAGAGCAAGCGGGGGAGGGGCAGAGAGGGAGACAAAGAACCTTAAGCAGGCTCCAGGCTCTGAGCTGTCAGCACATAGCCTGACATGGGGCTCGAAGCCACAGACTGTGAGATCATGACCCGAGCCAAAGTTGGATGCTCAACTGACTAAGCCACCCAGATGCCACAAGACTAGCATTTTAAAGTTTCGTATTCCAAAATAGAGCCATGGCCTTTCATTTTCCCATTTCTGCCATAGCTGTTTTGTTTTTATTCAGGATCAAATTGATAAGAGAGCTTCAAATAATGTTTTTTGCTATGGGATGCTTATATCTCACTAAGTATTTGTTGGATGAATGAAATCTAGTTTTCACTCACCAATTTACTGAACCTTATTGCAAAACCCAAGCCTTCCTGGTTCTCATTTTCCAGAGCCTAGTTCATATGTCCCATCTTAGAATTCTTCCCCAAGAACATTGCTTGCTGTACATTCTCCCAGCACCTTCCTATTTCCTCAATTTCCTCTACTGCTCCTCAACCTGAGGTTCACAGACTGTTAGCATCAATATCGGCAGGGATGATTAGAAATGCAGACTCTTGGTACCATTCCTAACCTATTGGATCAGAATTTCTATTTTTTTAACTCCCCAGAATTCTATATTTGCATTAAATTTAAAAAAAAAATTTTTTTTCCTAATGTTTTATTTATTTTTGAGAGAGAGAGAGAGAGACAGCATGAGCAGGGGAGGGGAAGAGAGAGAGGGAGACACAGAATCTGAAGCAGGCTCCGGGCTCTGAAGTAGCTGTCAGCACAGAGCCCGATGCGGGGCTTGAACCCACAAACTGCAAGATCATGACCTGAACCGAAGTCAGACAGTCAACCGACTGAGCCACACAGGCTTCCCGTTTTTTCCCCTAATATTTGCATTAAATTTTGAGAAATGCCGATATAATACATGTCAGTTACACAATGCAATTAATTGTGTATGTGTATGTATGTTTGTATGTATGTATGGCTTCCCTAGGGAATAAAAACACCTTGAGAATAAGTCTTTTTTTTTTTTTTTTGAGAGTGCATGAGCATGAGTGGGGAAGGGGCAGAGAAAGAGGAGAGAGAGAATCCCAAGCAGGCTCCACACTGTCAGTGCAGCGCCCCATACAGGGACTCCATTCTAGGAATTATGAGATTATGACCTGAGCCGAAATCAAGAGTCAGACACCAACTGCCAGAGTCCAGCTCCAGCAGATCCAGAGTTCCCTGAAGGATGGATGGTGTTGGCGAAAGGGAGAGGGATGAGAGAGCTATGAGATTCTTTTTGATCCCCAGGCAGGCATCTATGCACTGACTGAGACTCAGCTTTATTTATCATTAAGTGTATGGGGTACAGCACAGAAGTGGTATTTGCCTTAAACAGTGATTTCTGATGACAAATTTCTTTGGTATGTAAAAATTTCCCAGATCATAGATTTGTAGAAGACTCATGCATAATCTTTATCAATAGTGATTGATGTAGGTGATTTAGATGCTTATCATATGGAGAAGGAAGGTATCTATAGCGTTTAAATAGGCAACAATGTTTTTAGCATAGCAAAGGCAAAAGTTAGTTCTTTGTGAGCAGAGCCTGTTTGCTTAAGGGGAAGTATAAGAAAAACAGGATTCTCAGGAAATGCAACGTTTGCTCCCATAATCACAGAAGAAGAAGTTTCTACAATAAGTTCCTTCACAAGGTGCAATCAGCATTTCAGCACCAGAAGAAGGGGACAAGTTGCTTCTGATACCAATCAACAAGGTGCCTTGGGGGGGGGGTTGGTGCTCAAGCAAAAATAATTCGGTGGGGGGGTAGATACTAATCATCTGATGGTAGGAGGCCTTGCAAACCCGCCTTAACATCACAAGGAGTATTCTTGGCTTAGTGAGTTCAGAAATGTCTCCCAGCGCCTAACCAACTGATCCACCCAGGTGCCCCAGGTCTTTTATTTGGAGCTACTAGTCTGCCTTCTCCTCACATCTCCACTCTTATAACACCTTCCTGCAGGGTCTTTCCTGCCCAGCTCTGTCGACCAGATCTTGCTTATAGTCATCAAATTTCCTATTCCACCTTTTACCCTCCCAGTTTAAAAGCACAGGTTCTTGTTTTATTTCTGAAATCAAGTCTCCACTTCCTTCCACAGTTTCCTTTGACCCCGGGCCCGATTCTCTCCTGAAAACATGCCCAGTTTACTTCTTAAAAGTAGGCACTGTTTTATGCTTTGATTACAAACTGCCAGAGGGCAGGAACCAGTCTTATTCTATTCTCTCTTCACAATGTGAATATAGCACATAATGATGTACCAAAAGACCCTTGATCAACGGTTGTTTGCAAGCTATGCCTTCAATTAGATGCAGGTGCTTTAGAAGCTCTGTTATCTCTTTGAGGCCTCTAGCATTTGGTAAATAATTGTTCCAATGCATGAAATTTATCCTACCAACTTGAAAGAATGATTACCTCTCCCATGCAAATCTAATTTATCCAGGTAATGTGCAACTCACCCACAGATTTAGCTCCTTGTATTGCTGTTGAATTTAGACTCATTTTGGCAGAAGCAGAAATCCCCAACTCTGTGCAAACTAGTATTTGAATCTCTTTGGTGGCATGCTTTCTCATTATTTTGGAAAAAAAACTTTCTTTACAACCCTCCTGGCCCTCTCTTTACCTCATTTACAAATGGAAATTGTAAAATGACTAAGAATAGAAGAAGCAGTGTAAGCAGTAACATTATACTTTTATTGATTTCTGTCTGCTTATTTCAGAGAACCTGCAGGCAATCCATACTGGAGTAAGTGACCTTGTATAAATATTGAGAACATAGCCCTCTCTGTTTCAGCACAAAAGACCTGATTGTGCCTCTAGCGTTCGCTGTTGGTGGAACAGGGGTAGAAGTGAGAGTTGATTTATGTATACTTTACAGAAAGATAGTGAGAGGGGGGAGAGGTCACACATGATAATGAGAGATACAAGCAGGTCCATGAGAAGAACACAGGCTTTTGTGATTATCTAGGTGTGAATCCTTGGTCTGTTACCTACTAGCTGTGGGGACAAGGCATTTAAAAAAATTTCAGCATTAAAATAATTATTACATACGGGAACCTCAAGTCTCTTATCCATGAAATGGAAATCATATTCCTAACTCTATTCATAGCCACCGTACACTTGTGCAGGCTGCATACTGCACGAGGGGTGGGTGTGGACTAAAATCTAGCCCTACCACTCAGCAAAACATGCACCCAGGCAAAGGACTATCTCTGCCCTGAGGAACAGTATTTTTTCCTAATGGTCACAAAGGTACTATATAGGCTAGCTGATAAGATGGCCTTGCTCCTACCATTTTTTAAATATATAGTTTATTGTCAAATTGGTTTCCATATAACACCCAGTGCTCCTCCCCACAAGTGCCCTCCTCCATGACCATCACCCCCCGTCCCCCTCCCCCTCCCCCTTCAGCCCTCAGTTTGTTTTCACCATTCATTCAAGAGTCTCTCATGATTTGCCTCCCTCCCTCTCCCTAACTCTTTTTCTCCCTTCCCCTCCCCATGGTCCTCTGTTAGGTTTCTTGTGTTGGACCTATGAGTGAAAACATATGATATTTGTCCTTCTCTGCCTGACTTTTTTCACTTAGCATGACACCCTCAAGGTCCACCCACTTTGCTACAAATGGCCAGATTTCATTGTTTCTCATTGCCATGTAGTACTCCATTGTGTATATATACCACATCTTCTTGATCCACTCATCCGGTGATGGACATTTAGGCTCTTTCCATAATTTGGCCATTGTTGAAAGTGCAGCTATCAACATTGGGGTACATGTGCGCCTATGCATCAGCACTCTTGTATCCCTTGGGTAAATCCCCAACAATGATATTGCTGGGTCATAAGGGAGTTCTACTGGTAGTTTTTTGAAGAACCTCCACACTGTTTTCTAGAGCAGCTGTACCAGTTTACATTCCCACCAACAGTGTAGAAGGGTGCCCGTTTCTCCATATCCTTGCCATCCTCTATAGTTTCTTGATTTATTCATTTTAGCCACTCTGGCGTGAGGTGGTATCTCAGTGTGGTTTTGATTTGTGTTTCCCTGATGATGCGTGATGCTGAGCATCATTTCATGTGTCTGTTTGCCGTGGATATCCTCTTTGGAGGCTCCTACCATTTTTTTTATGAAAGTTAAAAATAATGGTAGGGGCACCTGAGTGGCTCAGTTGGTTAAGCATCTGAGTCTTAATATCGGCTCAGGTCATGATCTCACAGTTTTTTGAGTTCAAGCCCCCTGTCATGCTCTGTGATGACAGTGTGGAGCCTGCTTGGGATTTTCTCTTTCCTTCTCTCTCTCTGCCCCTCCTTGTTTACACACTTGCAGAAGCACTCTTGCTCTCTCGCGCTCTCTCTCTCTCTCAATAATAAGTAAATAAACATTTTAAAAAACATGATATGTAGAACTACGAAAGAGTGCTTGGCATTTATGAAATGTTTTGTCAAATTTCCAGTCCTTATTTTGCCTCTCTCAGATCATAGATTTCATTTTCCTTATCTGACTTTCTCCCCTAGGCTAGAACCCAGGGTGCCCTACTATTTCTGGGCCCATGTCTTTCTAGCTCTACCCCTAGGGAGATGATCTCTTCCCTAGCTTGCACTGTAAAAAAAAATCTCTGCGAAGACATCTGGTAGAAATGTCCAGAGTGCAGGTCCAGAATGGTGAAGCATTTTCCTCATAAGTCCTCCCCGTAACCAGGTGAGGAGCAGGCAGATGTACAGAGCTCAAAGAGGGGCAATTGTCTTTCTTCCCCCGGAAAATAAGTAGTAGGAGCTGGAGATAAAACAAATATTTCTGCCACAATTCTTACAAATAATGAGCACTTGCTATATGGTTTGACTCCTGATAATCCCAATGAAATATACACACACAGCAGAGGTAAAATTTGTTTGAAAAGATGAAACACACAATGAATGGAAAACCATTACATCCAGATGACTCAGCAGATGTAAAACAAAAATTACAAGACTAATTAGTGTTGCCTTTGATGGAGATCCTTTCTGGGTCCCATTTTCCTTATTTGAAAACTGAGGGGCCTGGATCAAGCCATTGTTAGGTTTCTTTGGATTCTAATGTGTATGACTCATCCACCATTCATTGCAGCTATCTGTCCATCCCTCCATCACTATGTTAGATGCTTGAGACACTTGGATCCTAGGTCAGCAAATGTTTTTTGAGAGCCTACAAATACAAGGCATTATTTTAGCCTTCATACTATATGCAAAAAAAGATAAACAGCATTTCTTCTCCTTAAATTGCTTCCAGTCTAGTTGGAGAATACAGTATATATACAGAAAGAATTGTGTAACAGACATAATTACATAATAGAGGACACTGCAGTAGACGCAGGAATAGTTCATGAACACTGTTAGGATGTCTGGTGAGGACAGCTTGGACTTCAGAGTAAACATGATGATGCAGCAGAAACGGCTGGAGAAGGCTCCATGGAAGAGAAAAGGTTTTACCTCCTCTGAAGACTGAGGGAACAGCACCCATGGGGCAGAGAGGAAAAGTATACATCTTCTCAGCTGGAGGAAAGGCCTAAGTTCTCCACCTCTCTAATACTAACATTGGATTGTTTTGGTTTGTAGTTTTTCCCCCCTCTGTTTTACTGTTTTGTTGAATGTATATCGTGTAAAATGAAAAATGCTGACATATACTGTAAGTATGTCAGAAACAGAAGTTACCTGAAAACATTTGAGGTAACTACTAATTGTGTTCATCTGCTAATTAGCACTTGCTTTGTCACTGATTATAACACCAGATTGGATTTCCCACAGGGAAATGGAAATAAAACAAAACAAAAAAAATCAAGAAAGTAGAATACCAGTTGCTAAGGGGATATTAGAAACAAAGATACATGGAATGTGTGGTATCATGCTAACATTTGTAGAGGCTGGCCAATGAGGACTTCAATACATCTATGTCCAAAATAATGGTCGTAACTACCTTTTAAGCAGTGCTGATGCTAATTGACTGCAGTTCCATATGGATCTAATAGCTCATTAGAGATCAATTGGTATCTGAATGAAGGTGATACAGTGTGTAGAGGAATGGGCTGTGTAAGGCATGTGATTATTTTGGTGCATGTAGTCATGCGCACGGAGGAAAGCCAAGTTTCTTTTTTTTAAGCATTTATTTAAATTCTAGTTAGTTAACATGTAAATGTAATATTGGTTTCAGGAGTAGAATTTAGTGATTCATCACTTACATAAAACACCAGTGCTCATCACAACAAGTGCCCTTTTTAATACCCATCCCCCATTAGCCTATCTCCCACCTGCCCCCTCTCTGGCAATCCTCAATTTGCTCTTTTATGAGTCTCATATGGTTTGCCTCCCTCTCTCTTTTTTCCCCCTTCCCTTATGTTCATCTGTTAGGAATAAAGCCAAGTTTTTAAACCAATGCTCTAAACATGATTGTGTTAAAATAGAAAACACCTGTCTAAAAGTTATCAGACACAGTAAGGTGTTACTCAAAGACCTACATGATTTGCTTTGGAATATAATGTCACAGACTGACATAGTTCCATAAAATGCACTAAAATGATCACACCAAGGGAAGGTTGGTAAATTCAGATGGGGCTGAATTTGCTCTTTAGTGTTCCAATGTCACATAATCGATAAGGAGGGATGAAACATGCGAACAATATGTCTGGCTCTTTGGTTTTGCAGGAAAGGTGGTCACGTACAACAGATGTTTAGGGATCTTGCTTTGTTACTTATCGCAATGTGTTTTTTTCTTGTTCCTTGTTTAGTATTTCAGTCATCTGATTCCTTTCAATCCGTTTATTCTCTTCTCTAGTTATCATTACAGCAAAAGGCACGTAGTTTGTTGATTTTTATTTCTTGGCATGATTGTTAAGTAGACCACCAAGCAGTTGTAGGCATTTGTGTTACAGAGACAGACAAAAGTTGTTCCATACCCTTGTAGTCTCACATTCCAGTGGGTCAGACAAAGAATTGTTGTAGGACTGTGCAGTCTTTCCTGTAAGAAGGTATTACAGAGTGTTTATTAGAAAAGGAAGAGAGAGAAAGAAAGGGAAGAAAGAAGAATGGAACCAATCAGCCAAACTGGATAAATCTTAGGATCAGGATTAAAGAATAAGAACCCAGTGATGAGAATTAGGGACACAACAACAGAACCCTGTGGAATCTAGGAGGCACACACCTCTCAGAGCAGACATATAGGTGATGATAGGACATTATGCACAACTTATATACTACAGGGCTCGAGTACCTAAATAAGTACTTAAGTCTGAGGCCCTGAATAAGCTTTAGCAATAAACACTGTTCCTTCATAACTAAAACATCTCAGCTTCTGGGGCACCTGGGTGGCTTAGTTAAGCCCCAACTTCGGCTCAGGTTATGATCTTGCGGCACATGAGTTCAAGCCACACATCGGGCTCTGTGCTGACAGCCCAGAGCTTGGAGCCTGCTTCAGATTCTGTGTCTCCCTCTCTTTTTTCTCTCTCCCCCTCCACCACTCACTGTGTGTGTGTGTGTGTGTGTGTGTGTGTGTGTGTAAGAGAGAGAGAGAGAGACAGATACAGAGAGAGCGAGAGAGAGCGCACGTGTGAGCGGACAGCTTCCAAACCACAGGATTGCTTGAGATTCCTTTCTCAGACCCCAGAATTAGTCACTTTTATTCAGGAACTAGCTTAGTACCTGAGGCTTATTTTTGGTAAAGCTGTTCTTGACATTGCCAGATTGACATCCTGTAGTCTTAGCTCTGTCACCAGAAGCAGACAGTATCATGTATGGTCCCTGCGCTGGCCTTGCCGTACACACCCCTTGCCCATGCGGTGCCTTGAAAAATAGTCCTTCTCATCTCACCAACGGAAGAATACACGTAATGCAGAGCAGTTGAATATATTTATATTTATTGAATCATTATGTAGTATTAAAAGGTAAACAAAACTAATAAATAAATGTAGATTGGAAATTACTTTTTAATCTCTATATCCATAATTGATTTCTTTTTCTCTTTCTAGCCATGTTCACCTACTTCGTTGTACAAACCTTTAATGTGAAACAAATTAGCATAGCATTTTTTAGAGCTCCCTGTCTCATACTGCCTTCTTGCCTCACTATTCACCTGGAGTTATTTCCCCACTTCCTCTACCACCAGTGTATATTTCAACAGTTCTTCTTGATCCACCAGAAATCTTACCTTTGCTAAAAGCCTGCACTTTACCCTCCTTCGTGGCCTGGAGAGCATATGGCATGCATAGTTTGTCACTTTAGACATGCATTGCTGCCTCCGTGCTTCCCATTGTTATCTGAACTACTGTTTTGTTATTTTTTTTTTTACTGTAACACATTTTCACAATTGTATATTGCTTCCTGATATATTTAAAACATTTATTTTGAAGGCATATATCTTATTTTAGATTTCTATATACTCCAGGAATGTCAAGCTTGGGTCATAGGTCAGAACATCCATAAATGATGTTTATGGTATGTTTATCTTTTTTATTTAAAATTTATCTGATGTCATATACTTTGCTAAAGAAATTCTGGTAAAGTAAAACTTTGAAAACTACAAGCTAATAATCACCAATAATTGCCATGGTTTCTACAATGTTGGAAGAAGATACTTTCAGAATTCAAGGAAAATCATTTTTTTCTAAGTAATCCCTATACATCACATGCATTACATATTTTATATATCCTATTTACATATTATATGTAATATAATTCAATTCCAGACAGGTAGAGTTAACTTTTTTTTTTTTCTCCTCTTGAACTCAACTATAAAACCTGAGTAGAACTAATGGCTCAGCTATCTGAGAACTCTGAATAGTAACTAGCGAGAGGTGAATCAGATAAGGATACCAGAATGGGATACACCCTTGAACCACAGTGAGTTTACTATTTTTTCCTTGTAGATTGCCCCCAGTCTGAAATCAATGCATTTTGAAAGGTGAAAGTGAGCATTATAGTGCAGAGAGTGAGAGGTGCAGGAAAAGCTTGGATGGAGGAGCATGAGAGGGAATCCTAACACTCAGAGTGGAGGAAATCCCTTGACTTTTTTTCTCCCCTTTTGGTTCACTCACATTCCAGTCACCAGAAGATTCCATGGTGTCAGTGTAATTGGCAGTGACAGTAGTCAGCAGTGGAAGGCTGCAAGAACCAGAGATCTAACAGTAGGAAACATTATTTACTTTTAATGGAGCTTTGGCACCTAGAGGTTGGGGTCAAACCTGATTGCATTTTTTTTCTCTCTTGGACTGCCTACTAAGTTGCCCCAGATGTCACATAATCCTAAAAGTGGGTGGTTTCTTTTATGCTATTTTGAAAATTGAACAGCAAACTATTGGGATAAACCATCATTTTCTGGGAGATAAAGCTTAGGAGTAAAATCACAGTATTATCTAATGGCTTGTCCATAAAAAACAATATAAGCGTAGTGGCTCTTATGCACATGAAATCTCTGATATCATGTAAATTATCTAAAATAGAGTTTAAAAAACTCCACCAGCATTATGAATATTATCATTTTCCCAAGCACAATATAATTTTTTTTAAAAATTGTGACATCTAAGTCCACAAAATAGAAATCATTATACTTTTTCTGCCAGAAAAAAAAATCTTTTTTCTTGATTGAATAATGCAACTATATTTGAATTCTTCTCTGTTTACACCTGAATACTATAGTTAAGGGACCTTCTGTACTTGAGTGCGTATATAGGAGTATGTGAGTTGATTTGAGTGTGTGTGTAAATAAATATAGACACACATATGGCTATAGATCTACTAAATAATATTTTCAGCAGAGGCAAAACAATTAGGTGACTCAACAAATGTTGGTCCTGTTTATACTCGTGTCTTGAAGGATTAGGATTTGTTAGCTCATAAAAACCTCCAAGTTTATTACAACCATCAATTAAATGCTGCCTAGGGCCGAATCCATGATGTGAAATATAATACAATGTGAAATTGAATCATACCTGTGAAATGTGAAAAATAAAAATTTGTTTGATTACTAATACACTTATAAAAGTAGGCATGATGAATTATAATAAGTTTTGAGTTTGGGAAAAAGTAGGAAGAAACCACATTTAATAGCCATTAATTGTATATATATGTGTGTGTGTGTGTATGTATGTATATATGCATATAATGTGTTCATTTATAATAGCATATCAAAGTAATGTATTCCACTGTAAGAAATATAAAACAAAATTGTCTGAAAATCACCTCTATTTTTGAGGAATTCAAGTACTTCACAAGGGTAGAATTGAGAAGACAGACTTTGATATGAACATATCTGTAATACATGCTCATAATTTGTTTGATTTTACTTTGTGGGCTTTTTTCCTATAGAATATTAGAAAGCTCTGATACACTTTCAAAAATGTATGAAATCCATCACAAAAATTCTTCAATTTATAGTACTATAATGTGGGGAAAAATGGTTGTGAGAGCTTTGGTTCACTCTTGATACATATAAATCTCCCAGACAAACATTGAAATGCCGTAGTTGGAAATCTAAAAGTGGTAACATCCTTAAATAATGAATTTACTTACTGAATGTTGAATAGTCCCTGGTAGAAATAATTTGATAATGGGTACTCATCAAGCCTTCAATATATGTAACTTCTTTTTCTTTTTTTTCTTTTGATCAGTAACAGAACCCCCCGGCAGCATAGGCTCTAACTTCCTAGGCACTAAGGAGAACTGAAATGTGCATGTGCAAGCAGAGGTTGAGAGTGGAATTGAACCAAGCAGGAGATTTTACAGACCTAAATAGAAGTCCTTTTGCTATATCCTTGAAAGACCAATTTCTCTGGTATTCTGAAATGATTGACAATTTTAAATAGCATCCTGAAATGATCCAGGTGTACAACTCCTAGGGAACAGTTTGATCAAGTGGCTGCATACATGAGACCATTTGACAGGAAGATCATCTCCCACACGTGTGGGAGGGATGCAGGAGAGACTTGGATGGAGGACATAAATCTGTGTCAGGAAAAAGCAGCCACACCACATGGTAGATGGGAAGAACAAAAAAGGGAGACGTCCCTGCAAACAAAAACATTTCTCTAGACTTATCAAAGTTTCTAGAATTATATATCAGGAGTAGGATATTTTAATACTCCAGAGTCCCACCATAATATACATAAAAATATCCTCAGAAGTGTTAATACCACAAATGACAATGAGTGAAAATTTTAGAGGAATTTTTGCATCGACAGGATATTATTGCCATTTTTTTGGACAGCTTTATTGTGACATACCTTACATACAATAAACTTCACATTGTAGACTTTGAGATTTGATAAGTTTTGAAAAACCGTAGCTACAATCAAGATAGTGAACAGATCCATTGTTCCCCAAAGTTTCTCATGCCTCCGCAATTCCTCTGTCCTGTCTCTCCTTATCCCCTCTTTCCGAGACAACCAATTCTGCTTTCTGTTACTGTAGATCAGTTTGCATTTGTTTAGAGTTTTATATGATAGAGTTATAAATTAGGTGATCTTTTGTGTCTGCCTTCTTTTGCTCAGTATAATTATTTGGAGTGACGCATCCGTGTTGTCCATCAGTATCCCATGCCTTTTTATTGCTTGAAATCATTTCATTGTACAGACACACCAGTTCGTCCAATCCAAGTTATTGGTCATTTTGTTTGTTTTCAGGTTTGGCTATTACAAATAATCAGAAATGAGCATTGTATTCAAGTCTTTATGTGGACATATGTTTTCTTTCAGGTAAATAGCAAGGAGTAGAGGGACACCTGGGTGGCTCAGTAGATTAAGCATCTGACTTCAGCTCAGGTCATGAGCTCATGGTTCATGAGTTTGAGCCCTGCACTGGGCTCTGTGCTGACAGCTCAGAGCCTGGAGTCTGCTTTGAATTCTGTGTTTCTCTTTTTGGCCCTCTCTTGTTCATGCTCTGTCTGTGCCTCTGTCTCTCTGTCTCTCTCTCAAAAGTAAATAAATGTTTTAAAAAATTATTTATTATAAAATAACAAGGAGTAGAATGGTTCTTTAACATATTAAGTGCACAATTTACTTTTTAATAAACTGCCAAACTATTTTCCAAAACCATTGTACCATTTTATATAAGTGCTAGTATTTATGAGGGTTTTGGGTCTTCCATGCTCTCACCAACACTTGGTGTGATCAGTCTATTTAGCTTTTAACCATTCAGTTGGCATGTAGTGGTATAGCATTGTGGCTTTAATTTATATTTCCCTATGACATATGATGTTGAGAATCTTTTTCTGTTCTTATTGGCCATCTGTGCATCTTCTTTGGTGAGCAATCTGTTCAAATACTTTGCCCATTTTTTAATTGAGTTGTTTGTTTTCTCCCTGTTGGTTTTGATATTTTTTATGTTCTTCATTCAAGTCTTTTGTCAGATATGTTTTTCAAATGTTATTTAATCTGTGCATGTGAAATGTATTTGGCTGAGGGTCCCTAATACAAACTTAACAGCTGAAAAAAAATTTACTAAAGGCTGAGCTCTCTCTTGCAAGTATTAAAGGATAAAAAGAATTTTAAACCTATTAGTGTCGAGTGAATTAGTCTTATTTCTGAGTCTTAAATTAAAGCATTTTCTTCAGTGTAGTGATGAAGGGCAGTTTCTGCAACTACCCTGCTTGAACTACACTACACTACACTACAGATTCACTCAACTACATTTTAGCTGTATGATCTTGGGTAAGTTTTTTTAATGTCTCTATGCCTGCCTTGTAAAATGTGGTATTACTAGTAGTTGCCTCAAGTGTTGTAAGGGTTCAATGTATTTATGCACGTATGGCATGCTTGACTGATTTTCAACATACACTCACTATTGTTTAATAA
The DNA here is from genome assembly GCA_004023845.1 of Helogale parvula. Lineage (NCBI taxonomy): Eukaryota > Metazoa > Chordata > Mammalia > Carnivora > Herpestidae > Helogale > Helogale parvula. The sequence continues at coordinate 57,563 of PJEM01005637.1, read as the reverse complement.
ATCCATTATTATTATTCACCAACTCATGCTCCATAAATCCTACCTAAGACCTCACTTAGCTTTGCCAGGCTGATTTCTTTCCCTAAGAAGAGCATACCTCAGAGGCCACAGGCTGTCAGGAAAAGGAAATAGACGCTCTTGAGATTGGAGTTTCAAAGAAATTGTATGAATTAAGAGGAAATCTCTGGCCAGATAGTGTCAAGAGAAGCTGCTGATGGGGATCAGGGAAGTTGGGCATAGAGCAAGGAAAAGTAGCACATTTTTATAGTTTGCCTTATGTCAAGGCAGTTTATTGAAATTCATCAATTTGCTTCCCCAGCTGGATCCTGACACTAAATTTAGTTTGAGGATCTCTGAAATGATACTATATCATTGAGGGTTGGGGAAAAGTACATAAGTAGAGACCTTAACTTTTGTGGTAATACGATTAAAATGGAAACTCTCCCAAAACATCTGCTGATGGGTCTTTCTCAAAAGAAGATTCCAAACTGGCAAGGGGGTGGTTTGTGAAAGCACTACTTTCAGGAACTTCACTTCCAGAGAAGAGGGTGATTCACTTTGGTTTTAGCCCAAATAAAAATAATTTTGAAGTACTTTCCCTTAACCGGGGGAGGGGGAGGGGGGGAGAGAGAGAGAGAGAGAGAGAGAGAGAGAGAGAGAGAGAAAGAAAGAGCATAACAGATTTGAGGTGAGCTAGGCTGGGAAGCCATATGGAAGGATACAAGAAGACATGAGTCTGACATTTGGGGAAACAGCAGGAAACATTTTTAATAGTCAAGTGAGCTTTGTATTAGCATCAGGAAATGCTTAAAAATATATCATTTCTATAGACTATGAGTTGTGTGAAGGCTGAAGAGCATGGCCATTTTATTCACCATTTCTAGTGCACAATGTTTATTATGTAGCAGAAACACAGTAAAGATACAAAATATGTATTTTCAAATGCTCAACCTTAGCCCTTTCTCTCCACAATGCAAAATTCAGCTAAGTTTTCCTTCTCTTCCCAAATCTCAACAGATAAGGTATGATTTGGGAGTAGTTTCATTGCCAGGAAAAACTACGACATCATTTCCTCTCTTGGAATAAATATTTGCCATGGCTAAAGCCTCTACAGTGCTTTCAGGACCCACCTGTGTGTATGTCTGTATGTATAGATATATCCCACAAGGGCTCTTAAACAATTATTTAGAGGATACCTATTGAACTTCCTCTAGACCAGGATGAGCATATTCAGACCTTGAGAATCTTCTTGACCTTTCTTCCCCCTTTGATTTTACTTCTTTTAGTCTGTAACACCAGTTGCCTAGAGAAATTGTATTTCACATTTAGACATGATGCCTATTTGGGAAGAGGTGAGGTTGGTAGGGAGCTCATCCTATCCAGGCCAGAACAGCTGTGATTGAAAGAACGTAAAGGGGATCCACACCTTGTGACTCACTGTACCTATTTTTATGGCCACAGACTCAGGTGGTCTCAGCTTGTATGTGTGAGCACTGTTGATGATCTAAAAGCTTTGAAACACCGCATGGCTTATTATTAAAGTCAGTGCTATAGTAACAGGGAAGGAAGGAAGGGAACTAACCTATGTCTAGTAATTGCTGTTGCAAGCCACAGTGTTATGTACTGTAAACAGATTAAAAAAAAATTGACCCACCGAGCAGCTCTCTTTCTTTTTTAAATAACTACCATTTCATATATAAAGAAATTGAAGCTTAGAGAAACCTAGGAGCACATGGCTGGTAGATCCAGAATTTATATCCAGGTCTTTGCAATTCTTGTGACTCCATGACACTGTCATTATTTTTTAGATGATATCTAATATGCCAGGAAAGAGTACAAGGAACCCATAACTGTCAGATATAGATATGCCTCTTAATTATTATTTTTAAATCAATTAGCTTTTTTAAAATAATTCAAGTGTCATTTTTAAGGCACTATAGAGAAAAATGTTTGAAAGGTGTGCCATGTTTTATCAACATAAGTGTTCATTACATAATTTATAATTTTTTTAAACTTGGAATTAAAATAATTTTGCTTAAAATTTGATATATTTATGCTAAATTCTTCATATGCTATAATTGGGCTCTGGGGCACATTTTGACATATGTTATCTGCACACATGTGCTCTGGATACAGATAGCTAGGTAGATAGTTGTGCATATTAAGTTTAAATGATATGTTTATCTCTTTCTGTATGCATTTAATGTAACTTTATAGGTAATCTACATCTTCAAAGTCTCCCTGAATTCATTTGTGCATTTAAAATGGATAGATGGGAGGTGTAATAGGAAAAAGCCATAAGTAATATTTCAAAGCAAATTTACCAATAGAACAATTACATGATTGTGGGGGGAAAATAATTGCATTTGTATAGTGTAACAAAGAAAAGTGCAATCTTCATAAACATAAAAGTGATCTGTCTTCTGGTCTTTGTCTCAGTTGTGAGAAAATTTAATTTTCTTTGTCATGTTGGGATAATTTTTCTCATATGTATGAACTAATATTTTAAAGTATAAAACTATATGGGACTGCTGTGGACTACATTGTGTCCCCCCACACTGCACCCCCCAACCATACATTGAAATGCTAGGGATTTACCCAAGGGATACAGAAGTGCTGATGCATAGGAGCACATGTACCCCAATGTTCATAGCGGCACTGTCAACAATAGCCAAAACATGGAAAGAGCCTAAATGTCCATTACCTGATGAGTGGATCAAGAAGATGTGGTATATATACACAATGGAGTACTACATGGCAATGAGAAAGAATGAAAACTTGTAGGAAAGTGGATGGACCTCGAGGGTGTCATGCTAAGTGAAATAAGTCAGGCAGGAGAAGGACAGATACCATATGTTTGCACTCAGAGGTCTAACAGGCAAACAGGAGAAACCTAATGGAGGATCAGGGGGAGGGGAAGAGGGAAACAGAGTTGGGGAGAGAGGGATGCAAAACTTGAGAGACTATTGAATACGGAAAATGAACTGAGGATTAAAGGGGAAGGGGGGAAAAGAGGTGGTGGTGATAGAGGAGGGCACTTGTGGGGAAGAGCACTGGGTGTTGTATGGAAACCAATTTGACAATAAACTATTAAAAAAAAAAAAAAGAAAAAGAAATCCTAGTCCCAAATGTGATTGAATTTGGAGACAAGGCCTAAAAAAAGCTAATTAAGGTAAATGAGATAAAGGTGGGGTCGCTGATTCTATAGAATTATTATTCTAATAAGAAACAACAGATCATCTCTTCAGAAAGGGAACAAGTTCTCACCAGAATCTGACTATGCTTGTATCTTGGTCTCAAGACTTCCAACTTTCAGAACTAAGAAGAAATACATTTCTGCTGTTTAAGGAACTAGTCTGTGGTATTTTGTTATACAGCCCGAGCAGAATGAAACAAGGGTTGTAAAAACATATCCTCTACCTCCAATAATTTATACAAACTGCAATGCAGTTTGGTTTTAGCTGGAGAATAAATTAGAGACAATAGAGAGATGAATAAATTGATACATAAACAGATCACTGGATGAGTAGCTGTATATTTCATTAAGGGCTCAGATGAGGGCTTTAGTGACCTTGAAAATTTTTTAATATCGTGTCATCAAATGTGGATCTATCCCACGTTATTGACCAAGATACAAGCTCAGAAGTTACTCTTAAGCTTTTAATAGGTGTACCAATAATTCACATTCTCCATAGAGGCCATAATGACCAATGGAAATACTATTTTCAAGAATTTAATGACCTGCCTGATTGGCAGAGACCTTGAAGTATAACCTCAGACCTTTTAAAAGGGTTATTAACTGACAGTAGGGCCTCACCTGAAAGTCATTATTGTTTTTAGAATTTGTAGACATATGAAAAAGTAAAGTAGAAAAGTAATTACCTGTTTTTGTGCCATCAAGTGAAAGGGTAAAAAGCCACACAAAATAATGGATGTGGCTGTGCAGGACTGACACTGTTGGAGAAATAGGTCAAGTAAGTAGCAGATAAGAATTTCTTTATAATCAACTCCACAGCTAGCTATAAAAATATTAATGTTATATCAACATTATGCTGGGTTGTAATGATGAAATTACGTATGTTGGGAGAGGCGGAAATTAGTAAACACTAGTCTTGTGCCTCAGTGTATTTACTATATGTCTATATTGAATGATTTCACTGGAAAGCTTTTTGAATGTTGTAGAAGAGTCCAGCATCCCCAAGGATGGGAGAAGTTTTTACAACTTTAAGGTTGTTGATATACTCATGTAATTATCAAATATTGGTGACTGCATTCGATGTATAATATATGATAATGTGAGAGTAGTCTTTTCTATTTAGGCAGTCACTTCTGAGAACAACCCATAAACAACTTCCCCCGAAGTCTCCCCTTTATTATCATCCATCATGTTTAGCTATTTTAATTTGACACTGACTGCACCTTGCCTCATTTTGTAATTCCACATTGACATTGCTAATTTCTAGAATGTAACCACAGTGTTTGACATGATGCAGTCAGGCAGTAATCAAAAGCTTTCTCATAAAACCTCAGTGAACAAGAGGGTCTTTTTTTTAACTTACACATGGTAATTTTTTAAATATATTTTCGTTTCTGTTATTGAGGGATAGTTGACATACGGTGGCATATTACTGTGGACAGCATAGTGATTCAACAATTCTATAGTGACAATGTAGTTACAATCTGCTACCATACGTTGTTATTAAAATATTGATGACTATATTCCCTATGCTCTTTTTATCTCTGTAGTTTATTTCTTTTATAACTGGAACGTTGTACTCCTTCATCTCCTTCACCTGTTTAGCAACCAACCCCCAGCAGTTACCAGTTTATTCTGTATATTTATGAGTCTGTTTTTATTTCTTTGTTCACTTGATCTTATTTTTAGGTTTCAAATGTAAGTGAAATTGTATGGTATTTGTCTTTCTCAGCCTGACTTATTTACCTTAGCATAGTACCTTTTATGTTGTCGCAAATGACAGCGCTATGTTTTTTATGTCTGATTAGTATTCCAATGTGTATATGTGTGTGTGTATGTATATATATATATATGTATTCATATAGATATAATTTGTTATACATATGAATATATATAATTTGTTAAAATGAAGTTTCTTATTCATATATATGTATATATAGCTTCCTATATATATGCATATATAACAAATTTTCTTATCCATTCATCTATCAATAGATACTTGGGTCACTTCCATATCTTGGCTATGCTACAATAAACATAGGGATGTATATATCTTTTTTATTTTTCTTTAATGTTTTATTTATTTTTGATACAGGGAGAGACAGAGCATGAGAGGGGGTGGGGCAGAGAAAGAGGGAGACACAGAATCAGAAGTAGGCTCCGGGCTCCAAGCTTATCAGCACAGATCCCAACGCGGGGCTCGAACCCACGAACGTGAGATCATGACCTGAGCCGAAGTTGGAGGCCCAACCGACTGAGCCACCCAGGTGCCCCTGTATCTCTTTGATTTTTGAATTAGTGTTTTCATTTTCTTTGGGTAAATGCTCAGTAGTGTGATTGCTGGATCATATGATTTTTCTATTTAAAAAAAAAAATTTTAATGTCTTTATTTTATTTTGAGAGACAGAGCAGAGAGCGAGTGAGGGAGGGGCAGAGAGAGAGGAAGACACAGAATCTGAACAGACTTCAGGCTCTGAGCTGTCAGCACAGAGCCCGAGCGGGGCTCGAACCCACGGACTCTGAGATCATGACCTGAGCTGAAGTCAGATGCTTAACCGACTGAGCCACCCAGGCGCCCCTGATTTTTCTATTTTTAATTTTTTTGAGGAATCTCTATACTGTTTCTACAGTGGTTGCACCAGTTTGCATTCTCACCAAAAGTACATGAGGGTTCACCTTCCTCCCTGTCCTTGGCAATGCTGTTATTTCTTGTCTTTTTGATACTATCCATTCTGACTGTCATGATGTGATACCTCACTGTAGTTTTGATTTGCATTTTCTTGATGATTAGTGATATTGAATATCTTTTCAGGTATCTGTTGGCCACCTGTATGTTCTTTGGGAAAATGTCTATTCAGATCTTCTGCTCATTGTTTAATTTGATTATTTCTTTGATATTAGGTTGTATATGTTCTTTATGTAATTTGGATATAAAATCCTTATTGGATATTATCATTTGCAAATAATCCCTTCCATTCAGTGGGCTGGCTTTTCGTTTTGTTGATGGTTTCCTTCATTGTGTGAAAACATGTTATTTTGATATAGCCCCAACAGTTTATTTTTGCTTTTGTTTCCTTTGAGGAATCATATCCATAAATATGTTAAGGCTGACATCTCAAGAGATTACAATCTATATCTTCTTTAAGATTTTAAACCACTTTATGGTTTCAGATCTCACATTTAGGTCTTCAATTCATTTTTTAACCTTTATTTATTTTGAGAGAGAACATGCAAGTGGGGAAGGGGCAGAGAGAGAGGGAGAGAATCCCAAGCAGGTTCCACCCTGTCAGTGTGGAGCCCAACATGGGGCTCAATCCCATTAACCATGAGATCATGACATAAGCTGAAATCAAGAGTCAGACACTCAACTAACTGAGCCACCCAGGTACTCCCTTAATTCATTTTGAGTTTATTTTCACATATGATATTTAAAAATCTCCTAGTTTCATTCTTTTGCATGTTGGTTTCCAGTTTTCCCAGCACCATGCATTGAAGGGACTGTCTTTTCCCCATTGTATATTCTTGTCTTCTTTGTTGTAGATTAATTGCTCATATAATCATGGGTTTGTTTCTGGGTTTTCTATTGTGTTCTGTTAAAATATGTTTGTTTTTGTCCCTGTACCATATTGTTTTGATTATCATAGTCTTGTAGTATATCTTGAAATATGGGATTGTAATACCACAGGCTTTTTTCTTCTTTCTCAAGATTGCTTTGGCTATTCTAAGTCTTTCGTGGTTCCACACAAATTTTAGGATTATTTATTCTAGTTTTGTTTAAAAAAACAAAAACAAATGCTATTGCTATTTTATTGGGATTGCAATGAATCTGTAGATTACTTTGGGTAGTATGGACATTATAAGAATAATAAGTCTTCCAATCCATGAGCATGGTATATCTTTCTCTTTGTGTCATTTTCAATTCATTTCATCAGTGTATAATAGTTTTCAAAGTACACATCTTTTACTTCCTTGGTTAAGTTATCCCTAGGTATTTTATAATAGTATATATAAATATTCTATATATATAGAAATTTGACTGATTTCTATATATTAATTTTGTATCCTGTAGCTTTACTGAATTCACTTATTAATACTAATAGTTTTTTTGTGAAGCCTTTAGTTTTTAGTCTATCAAAGATGAGAAAAAGTTAAACCTCAGTCATTAACATGAGAGAGTATCTTAAAAAAACACTCAAGTTAGAAAAATATGACAACACTTTCATTCAACAGCAAATCGTTATTAAGAACCTATGAGTTGCCAGTAACTGGACTTTCCATACTCAGTTCAAGAACTGAGTAAGAGTTGTGCACCTGACTCACTACAGACACTGTGTAGATGTTATCTAAAATAAGCCTCAATATTTAACTATCTCTCCTTCTCTCCTTCTCTTTCTCTCTCAAAAGAAAAGGCAGAATGATAAAGTAATCAGAAGAAACCTAGATCATTAGATAATTTCTGGTTTATAGTAGAAAGAAGAGTTGCTTAGGGACCATGTTTTCTGCCACTTACCAGGTACATGATCTCTGACAAGTCACTTAACCCATCTGATGATAAGAAAAAAAAAATACCCTGCTTAATAATTCACTGGTTGCTTTGAGACTCTGATTTGATAATATATGTGACTGTTCTTTGAAAGCTATCAAGAACTCAGTAAATGTTAGATATTACCTCATTTGGAAAATATTAAAATAAATGTCAAACTTATATAAATATGTGTATAATTGTCATATATGATTATAAATAAGTATGTATCACATACTGTTGGCTTTTAACCCTCCTGGCAGCTTCTCAGGTATAATCTGAAACTGGCCCCTGTACTCCAGAGAGCAGGGAGAGACCAAAGAAAGAAGTCACTATATTTGTAGGTGGAAATTTTTATAATAGCAAAGGGAACTTCCATACTGAGTCTTGAGCAGCAGCAAGATAAATGGATGCCTACACCTGTCTACCAGGTCTTAGGTTTATAAAGAGGCCATAACTTGGTTCATTCATATATACTGTCGAGGTGTTTTCGATACCACATCACCATCTCAATGCTCTCTTTTTGGAGCAGCATCTGGGAGCAGGAAAGGCAAGGGGTACCACATTCCAAGGACAGGAGAGGGAGTGGGGAGACTCCAAATGCCCAAGTCCAATTTACTGGTCAATTGGTTGTCACATCTTTTTGATGTTTCCCAACCCATGTATAAATATAATGGAAATATAACCCTTCAAATTTTCATTTTTCAAAGAGATTTTGACATTATTAAATCCCTACCAATTTAAATTTTTTCATAAAGACAGGGAATAGAATGTAATAAAAATGTAATGAATCACATTTCTTTTTAATTAAAGGTAAACAGAATTCTTCTACATTATTATAGTAATATTATAAAGTATCTGGTAGTAGATTAGGTTTTACAGTTAATAATGTTCTCTTAATCTTGTTTCTCTAAATTAATAGAGTAAAATAAATGTGTTTTTGTATTAAGGAAGTCACAGTGTGAGTAGAGAAAATGGGTGTATGTGGAGAGTGTTTACTGTATGAAAGTATGTGTTATGAAGGCCAGTATTTCTGCAGAAGTTCAGAGAAAGAATCATTCAACATGTATGGCAATAACTGGAGAAATCTTCATGATGAATGTGTAGAAGTTAGGATTAGATGCATAAAAGTATGGCGACAGAGTAGTTTAAAGAAAATGTTGATACTTTGAAAGTATATTCTACCTCAGAACCTCTAGGGATGTTGGTTCTTTGGAAAAATTCTCTCCTAGACACTTGCATGCCTTTCATTCTCATTATATTTATATTTTTATACTTTACCTAAGAGATTTCCTCTGATAATCTACCTAAATTAGTACTACCCACAGCATTAATCAACATATGATGTTGTAACATATACCTAGTTGTTTATGTCTAAAATATCTGTGTCTCAACCAACCAAGAACTGTATTAGGGCAAACAGTTGGTCTGCTTCCTTCACTGTGATGAAAGGGAAGCTTGGGGGTGGTAGTAGGCATGTAGAAATGTGGAACTGGAAATGAAGCCAGCTCCAGGATGTAAGTAAAGTGGTCATTTGCACAAGAGAAAGGGGTGAAACCTTATGAAAGATCTGTGTTCTGAAAGAAGTAATTGTTGTTGAAGCCATTCCAATTCTCTGAAACTTCATTTGTTCCATGAGGATTTGAATAGTTCTTTGATGATAAGTAGCAGTAAAAGTTCTTGGAGTTACCAATCTGAGTATCTATTTCAATCAGCAATGTTCTAGATAAAGCGGGAAGAGGAAAATAAATTCAGTATGTATTTAGTCCAAGATACAGCCAGTTGTTGTGATAAATAGATAGCATACGTTCATTTTTTATATGATTTACCTTTTTTCTCAAAAGTATGGTAAAAAAAATCTAGGTGTTGAGTGTGTGGTTATTGAGTTAAGACTGTACTATGATTAAGGTGAAGAGAGATCTTTTTAAGATTAAATTCTGAATATTTCCTGGATCTTATAGACGCTAACAGGCTGGACTCTAGGCACTAAGCATAATAGCCTAGAACTTTGGAATAATCAGAGAGAGAAAATTCAAAAGAAGTAAGTTGTTGGCAGATTACACTTAATAACATCATATTTAAATGCTCAAAACAGCTGGACTCAGCCCTCCCCATTGCCAGTGTCCCCTGCCACTCTTCCATGAGGTTCAGCTACTTTGTCCAGATGTCATTTTTTTAGCATTTAATCAACACATACTCCCAAAACCAAGGTGCTTGGACCATATGGTTGATAGTTTATCCAGAACTAATAATTTATTTACCTGTTTTTTTTTTAATGTGTACAGTGGAGGCAGCTGTTATATCACTTGACTAAAAAGGATAGACAGATGGTAAAAGCCAGATGAATTACAAAGGTTAAAATATTCATAACCATGATTCCACATGACACTGAATACAAATCCAGGCAGGATCTCCTGCTAGATAGTCTGAAGCTGGAGACTTATCACCATCCCTTCTAAAATTGCATTGGTCAGGTTATATCCATTTCCCCTCTTCATGAACCTTCCACTCTGATCACACTGGTGGTCTTATCACTCACGGTCTGTTGATCATCCCTCGTATATCCTTGCCTTTGTGTTTTTGTTCTTGCCAGTATCTTTATTTATAACACCATCCTTTGGCATCCTCACTGATCCAAATGTGACCACATTCCAAGACCAAGCTGCGGTTGTTGATCACTTAAATCCTTCTCTGACCACCCTCACCCATTATCAGTCCTTCCCTCTGGCAGATACTATAGTGTGCATTGTCTGTACCTGTCATTCAGTAACGGTATCATTTCTTTTATTCAGTTAGCTTTTTTTATCCCCAGGTTTTCTCTTTGCAAAAAGGCTGCATTCTCATTTGTTCTTTCATACCTTCAGTACCCATTAAATGCTTAGTTCTTCATCTTAAGCAAACTAGTATTTAATAAATATTTGTGATTGATGCAAAAAAACAGTTAGCATTATTTATTTCTAATGAAAACAAACTCATGTTTAAGGGAATGTAATGATTTCTTCTTAAACAAAGCACCATAATGTGAATACTGTTAACGGTGGCCCTAGGGGCTGGAGTTTTGTACTGTGTTATTTTTCTGTTTAAAAATTAATAATCTTGTACCATAGCTGCTGCCTTTTAAAATTTATTGGCATTGATTGGGATCCACTATGGACTATGATGGATAGCTTTGATTTGGGGCTTGGTGCTATAGTAGCAGTTGAGAATAGAAACAAAGCACAGGTTTGTCAATAGGTCAACGGACTGAGAATATAAATAATCTATTAATATTATAATTTTTATTTCTGGAAAAAAAGAAGACATTAACAAAGGCCACAGATATTTCAGAAACTGGTATGCATTCATTTAAAGAAGGCATTTTTTGAGGCATAGACTTGTGTTGTCAGAACTAAGAATCAGTGCTTCTGAATGTATGTTCCTACATATGTTTAGTATACTTAAGTGTATTTATTATACTTAATATAAAATGCAGGGGAATTTGTCAGGCATCCATTTATCTGCTTTCCTTTGCAGTTCCTTTCAAAGTCCTAGTCCTATTTTTTTTTATTTTTACAAGTTTTCAGGGCCCTCGGAGGCCTGCCCTTCCCCCTCCCCATGATGGAGTTGCTTTTCTCTGTTCCTAACTTCATACCAGAGCAGCTGTTCTTTCCAACAGTTACCAGTTTGATCCCTTCCAACATGTGCTGCCTCAGCCAACAGTGATATTAACAGACTATATGTGCCACATCTCCCAGAAACATTTGTATTTATTTTCTATAATCCAGAGGCTACTTAATGAGCTATTTTTTAATTTTGGAGTAGGACAATGAGAGAACTTTTGGAGATTCCCAGAGTTTTCCTTTAGGCCACCATTTAGTATTTATTGGAAATTAAGATATCCCTGATCTAACATTAAGGATAAAAGCATTTTTAACACATTCCTACTTGACTATTGAGAGGCAAACACAGGATTCATCACTGTATTTATCATTGCAGTCAACATTTTCAAAAGACTCAGACTTTAATGCTCTGATAATCTAATTTTTAAATAAGAGTGTCTGAACTATTGACCCAAATGACACTAGATTTTCTGTTACATTAACTCACTGCATGCAAATGCATTAAAGATCTCTCAAAATTAAAATTAAATTTTAAAAATTAAAATTCCTCCTGTACCAGTGCCTTTTTGAAAAAACTCAGTATCTTTCTTTCTAGCCCTGTTAATTTGGAGGCTGTGAGAATCCTCCATCTCTAGAACCTAGTCTATCTCTTTACTATGTATCTGAAAATCTGCTGGTAATCGTTTTTAATATATATATTTAAATATATCTTTTCTGTGACATTGACAGCTCTTTGCTGAACTCCCATGAGCAACCAGTTGACTAATCCTATTTCTTCTCCTCTACCGCTGTTACTTTTCCATTTATACCACTTGTTGAGGAAGAAATAGGAGATAAGAAATTGTCAAAATAGTTACTTCACATGTCAGAAACATCAGAGGATAGGATATTTGGGAGGACTTGGTGGGATAAAAATTCTATAGAACTCGGACCCTGAGACATTTATTTTCATGCTTGATAGTCTTTCGAGAAGGGGCACAACTTTCCAGTGGGTTTCTCAGAAAATTTCCACCAGAGGATGGAAATGTATTGGAAACCCTTTCTGTCAACAGGCTTCTTTGCTTCTGTCATGGTCACTACCCGAGCAAAACTTACAGGGCCTTTGTCTGTGGTTCTCTAGCCTCATTCTCTGTAGACTGAAATCGTCATTCAGTCAGTAAGCTAAAACAACAACAACAACAACAAAAAACAGGAACATTTTTGGTAAGATTGGCAATACATAACGCTGTTTATCTTTTTTTCTGTATTGAGATCATTTCCTCTGCCATCACTCTATAGCAATCATTGAAAACATGATCTTTTGCTTCTTAATAAGCATTATAGCTTTTTGTTCCTAGAAAATAATTTATTTTATTGAAGTACAAAGAATTCAGTCTTGTGACTACTTAATTTTTTGTTTGTTAGAGCAATTAATGGTATAATATCATCATATAAACATGGATGGAGCATAAGTGATGAAAAGTAACTACTGAGATAAAAACAGAAATCAGCCTCTATTGAGCAAACATTCCTCCGTAGTTATCACTGCATAGAGTGTGGCACAGATTTCAAGTTCTTTTCAATACTACCAAAAATAAATCTTTACCTTTAGAAAAAACATTTCAAATACTAAATTTAATATTTATCTTCAATCATCCAGCCCTGATGCAAATAATCTTAGATGATTAATTATTTTCAAACAAAAAATCCATATGAACAGTAATAAGCTCTTTGCATAAATTTACAAAAATTATTTGTCATACATGGCTAAGTTCTATGTATTTCAACCAAAACCTATATAATGGTTATGAGTCAGAACCTTCTCAATTTTCTAGGGTGATTTTGACTGAAAGCCAGTAGAGCAAATTCAATCCAGATTGAGAGGGAAACAGTGGAAATGGTAGAGGGAGCAGTCTGGACTTGATATAAAATATTATCATTGATTCATGATAGGCCAGCTTTTTTTTTCTTTAAATTTACAATCACTTTATTTTCTCCATGGCATGGGTATTAAATTGTTAGTTAAAATATGTGAAACTCAATGGCAACAACAAATCTCAAGAATTAAATATCAAAAGGAATGATGGTCAACATTTCTATGCGAAGAGGAATGAGCCAGGTAATCACGTTGTCTTCTGTGAAATCACGAATTCTTGCACTGCATTGTAATATGCCTTTTAAAATATTTAATTGAAAGTGATATATGCAGTCACAGGAAAGGGATAAAACATATACTCACAGAAGAGGATCAAAAGAATGTCAAGTTTTCCATTTTTGACTTTCATTCCTCCCTTATTCTGCACTTCTAACTATGATTGCTTTCAATTCTTTTGTTAGTGCTTCTCAATTCTTGTATTGATTCTCATTTCTGAAATATGATAAACTGAGCACATTTCCCCTACCACCCTTTCTCTCCACACTTCTTTCTCCAACTTCTCTTAATTTTTCCCATTTTTACATTTATAATATTCAATAGTATTCTTAATCCTCTATTTTCAGGTCCACTTCCTTTATTCTCTGTCAGTTAGATTCCCACATTGGAAGATGAGAAAAACAAACACATCCACATTTCTATGCCTCTCCTTTCTTATCCCCTGACTCTATTAGCTGTATCATTATCTTATATTATCACGTTTTATAACATTTATATTTCCTCCTGTAAATACACCAAAGACTTCTGTTTTACTTTTATTCTAGACTTTAAATAACATTATTAGACTATATGACATGATTATATAAGGATTAATAATTGTACAGCCAAAGGATATGATTGAGTCTGTGAAGAAAGGAAGTATCTTAGGTCACTAAATCTGTACCACATAAATAATGTTCCAAGCATCAAGATCCAATGGATTCTATAACTCAATGTTCCAAACTGCTCAAAATATTTAAACACTACAGTTTGCTTCTTGCAAAGACCATGATTTCACCATGTTGCCACTTTTGCCAAGTTTTTAATTGCCTTTTTTCCCTATTTTGGTAAAAGAGAGAGTTTATTCTTCAAGATCCTCCTTATTCTAATGTAAAGAGATAACTTTCCTAGATTTTAGAGATTTGAAAATACCTTTTTTGTCTTAAATTTATTCATATTTGTGTTGGGCACAATTTATTGATAGTTGTGATCATTGTAACACTCTATCTAAGTGTAGAGGTTTTTTTTTTTCTGTCTACATATTCAATTTGTGACTAAGAGGAAAAGCTCTCAGGCAAGATTTGATTCTAAAGTTGGATATGCCCCTAATTGCGGGAACTTGTGTAAGTTAAAGATTGAATCACACTCTCTTTTACTCAATCATAAAATAAGAATGTTTAACCCTTAGGGTAAAGTGAGGACTCAGCAATCAAATATATGAAACAATTGTTGCAAAGATTAGAGCAACATATTTGAAGAATGCAGTAAATACTAGATACTATTTCATTTTGTTCAGAGCTGAGCAGATCCTTTCAATCTGAATACTTGCTGTGCCTTTCCTAAGCTTTTTCTTTTTTTCCGTCGATAATTTCTTCCTATTTGTTTCCATAGCTTTTTATTCCTGAACCTCCTAACAAATATGTATGTTTGTTTCAAGATTAGGATTGATTGATTTTTTTTTTTTTTGGCTGTATGCTTTTCTTGTTTGGAATATCTCCTGCATCATTACTAGTATACTTGTTTTGTTGTTTGTTTTGCCTTAAGTATATTTTTCATTTTCAAGAACTTTTTCTTATTATTTGATAAGATATAAGATGGCAGCTTATTCTAATTTAGTTGGATAAAAGTTGCTTAAAATATCTCTGTGGATACTAATCAGAATTTTTTTAATGAAAATTATTTTCCATGAATTAAATGTTTTTATCCCTGTGGTTAGTTGTCCCACTTGCTCATCTTGGCTCTTTGTCCTATTAGTTTTTTTGGTTTTATTATTTTTTAATCAAATGTCAGGTTTCACTGGTTGTCTGTTTAGGATGAAGAACTATGTCTATTGATATAGGTAAATGGCTCTAATTATCTCTCCATTTGGTTTGTCCAATCCTACATTCTTTTCTTCTATATACCATGGACTCCATGTAAGAGGCTAGGTCTACTGAGGAACAGGCTTCTCTTTGGGGGTTATAAGTAGAGGTGTAGAGAGAGGCATACTAATATAGTAAAAAGCCTATTTTGGAAATGGAGCATTAGCATATTTCCCACTTGATCCCTCTGCTTTTCCTTGTTCTCCCTCATCCTACCACATTTCTGTCTTGATTCCAACTATGTTTTGCTTTTCTCTTAAGGGTATCAACCATCTCTGGTGTTTTTGCTTTCCCTGGAATTTACCTGCTTTTAGCTTTACACCAAACATCCTACTGATACCTCCACATTGCAGGTAATGGTGATGGGGCCACTATGACTGTTGTAAGTCTAGTGCCATCTGAAATCTTCAATCACAATAGAAAGAGCCTAATATAGATGTTATTTGGTCTTCTTTCTGCTGGTTTCAGGAAAAAAATGAAAAGCTGTGGCACAGGTCAGATATAGATCAATGTTTTCAATGCTTTATGGTGTTCATCTTATAAACAACCCAGAACAAAACTTCTGTATCTTCCTGTACATTTTCCTCCCAAACCCCAGATTTCAATGGCTCTGGACAACTGTCTGATGTATAGAGCTTTTCATGATGACTCTTACTGTTCTCTTGAAATAAGATGTGACTCCAAATTGTTTTCTCTTCTTGCAATTGCACATTCAGTTGCCACAGTGATGATCAGTGGAGTCTACAAGTTTGCCCCTGTAACTTGTCATCCTTCCTGTCCATGTTGCCTGTTTCCGGGACTGGGCTTTTGCTTTGGGTTACCTTGACCCTGAAACATATTCATGTCTGCTTATGAGCTCCCTGTGGGTAAATATCTTGAATGAAAGCCACTGCCATCTAGTTTCTAGCCAACACCTTCCTCTCACCATTCCCATCACTGTCCCTTGTCAGTATCCTTTTGGGATCCTGGACCCTTTCATTGCCACAATGATATATCAACTTGGATTTGGTGCCTGGACAGCATTAAAGGAATGTTATTGTTGGATTACTACCCAGGTCTTCTCCAATTCAGCTCTCCCTCTAGTTCAGCCACCATTTTGCTGTTCCCCATGCCTTGGAATCTGATACCTAAATATTTCCATCAGTTCCCACTGTTTATCCAGGACTATTTTTTATTGTACAGATATATTTCTAAAAATATTCAATGGTAAGGAAATGAACATTGTCTCCTGGGAATGGGCTCAGAAATTCCCAAGAAAGTGACTACCAGTACTGACCATCATATGGATTCCTTGAAGAAAAACTTAATTCTGATCTGTACATTTCTAAAAACAGAACTACATTATAGAGAGCAGATCTCTAGCCAGCCAGTCTCATTGCAGAAAACAGTTGCTATGGGGAACTGAAATGTATAATAATAAAGCCAAAAGTGACCTTACTAATCGTCTAATCCAAACTTCTAATTTTATAGGCTGAGATCAGCAGTACTAAGTATCTGACTTAAAGATCTCAGCTTCTTAGTGACAGAGCCAGCATTAGAACCCAAATCTTCTGATTCATGACAATATAATTAGGTTTATAAGTGTATATTATGGGTATATAATTAACATTTCTAATAAGAGTTATAAGCATGAAGGTAGTTAATATTCTCTGATCTCTTACTATAGGTCATGCCCTGGACTATTATCTATCCAGTGTTTCATTCAGTCCTTAGAATAATTCCAAGAAATAGGTAGTATTATCATTCCCATTTTACCAATAAGGACACTGGCAGTTTGTGTGTTACAATAATTGTATGTAGCAACCAAGATCAAAATCTTAGAGATGGTCATAACTCAGAATGAAAGCCTAGTTTCTACTACCATAAAGTGGGATGGGAGGACTAAAAGGCAACAGCTATACAAATTTGAAATGTGTCTGTCATTATCACTCACTGGGCTGTCATACCATGAGCCAAAAATGAGGCTGAAAAATGCCTGTGGCGATCATATCTTTACCTTGTTTTATTTGGCTTAGATGAAGAGACAAAGACCTAGCTTACCTCAGCATCACTAAGGCAGGGCATCCAGATGCTCACATTCTTTTTCACATTCCTGTTTATTTTCTTAACTTGAGTTCCCAAGACCTCCTTCCCAGGCTTCCCTCCCAAGACTCTTAGGTCAGAAGGTTGATGCATGACTGGGGATGAACCCTGTTAGAATCTGGAGTCTGAGGGCTAGTGAACGCCACCCTTCATCCTCAGGGCGCCCAGGGAAGAGATGGCTAAATTCAGTTACTGCAAAGAAATCAACAGATTGTCCCGACCACCTCCATCGCCTTCCACGATTAACCTTCTCTTCATTTGGATGCTTTTTATCTGGCTTGACTCTGTTTTTCCTTTAAATTGGCAGTCTGTGAGCATTTTGTGGGGAGAAGAGACAGGAGAGGGAATATGACTTGAAATATGGTTGTGGGTGTTTTTTAACAAGTTCTCTAAAAACCTTAAAAAAGACCTTTTAAAAAAATCTCTGCGAATTACCTTCTTTTGCTTCAAAAACATAGAATGTTCACTGTTCTACACTAGTTCATGATATACACCCTTTAGGGTAGAAAAGAATGATCTCATTTTAGGCATCCAACCAAAACAGAATAATTTATTTCTTATAAAAGAAACTTCTACTACTAAAGTTAAATGTTTGAGAATACATGGAGCATATACATTATTAACACAAGGATAGCAATTATTAGCTTTATTTTAAATAAAGCTTTATCTATGGCAATAGATTTAGAGGAAAATCCATCATAATTTCCAAATGACATCTTTAAGTTTTTTAAATGCAATTTTTTTTTTTTTTAGCTATCCTTTACTTTTCATCCAAGAATGCTGGGAAGTTGTCATTTTGAAAGTCAATTCCAAAACATCTTCAAGTTGTAAACCATGGGGAAAACAGCAAGAACCTTTAAGTGGAGATCAAAGTATGGCGAAGAACCTCTGCTTTGGGTTTGCATTCTAAAATATCTTTATGGGATTCTAAACATGGTAAAGATCACCTGTCAAGGATCCACATTCATTTATTTAAATCAAGCAGTCATACAAAGGTATTGAGGTTCCTGATGCCTGCATCCACAATACAGTGGGCTCATTTCTGCAAAATAGAAAACATGCTTTTGCAAAGTCAACATATGGTTTCTCCATGATAGAGATCTGCCTAAACATTGCAGAGAGCATATGACAAAAGAATTTTGTAGATACAGTGGTAGAGTCAAGGATGAGAAGATGATTTTGGGCTCACTGCCCTTCCATTTTTCTATTATAAAAGGAAGTCAAATTATTTGGTCTTAAACATGCACACACTAACTGAAAAATAGAAACAGTGTCTCTGTTGAGTTGCAGAGTGACATCCTTATTTCTCCTGGAAATGTAAGAAATATGAGGTATTTATGGCTCCTGATAAAATATGGCATTTTTGAAACTCTCCTCTAGTAAATTATACAAATGTATAATTTCTACACAAATGTAACTCAGTATACACATGAGTACAATAAACTCTTTTTGGGGTACCTTTTCAATTCAAGAGCTATCTGCTTTTCTCCAGTAACTGAACTCTGAGCCATAGTTTTTAGTTCTCCATCAACTGTGATTAAATTTAAACTGTGATTCTGAATCCCATGGCCATAGCTGATTACCCAAGCTGGGACAGTCCAATTCTTTTTCCCAGAAATTGAGAATTGGGGTTGAGCAAGAACTGGTCGTTCATTTCTGAGTGTCACTGGCACTGAGTATGGAAACTTAGGATGCATGGGATAGTCTAGATCTTTGTAAAAACAAAGGAGAGACAGAGGCTTCTAGGTGTCCTGGTCCTGCATAAGACCCAATTCTAGTTGGTTTTTAAACTCCATTCATCATACAATATTTTATTTTTAGAGTCCTTTTTCATCTTTGCTTAATCCAGCCTTTTGTCTGAATGGGAGACTTTTAATTAGTATGCATAGTGTAACGTGATCCTATAAAGGCATTAGTTAAAATACCAAGATGGAGGAGAGAGGAACGTAAAGTTGGAAGCCTTCATGGACTATCTTTTCCTTTTTTTCCTAATTTACTGTATACTGCTTTCTAATTGTGTCTAAATCCCTTTCTTGAAACAGAAAGAGTTTTATGGTAGAAAAATGCCTTCTTAAATTTATTTTTGTGCCTCTTTCTAACCCTATCCACCACTGTCCTAGAATTCCTAGGAGAACGACAACTTGTGTTTGTTTATTATTTTATTTTATTTATTTTACTTTAACTTTTTATTTTAATTCCAGTTAAAATAACAGTGTTATATTAGTTTCAGGTGTGCAATATAGTAATTCAATAGTTCTGCACTATTGATGATTTCAAAAATACTTTTCAAAATAATTTTCCATAATTCTGCGTGAGATTTCCATTTATCGCTCCTCCATTTCCTCCACTGCCTTATCCCATCCCCCAGGTACAGAGTTAAGGAACTGCAAAAACCATTTCTTGAAGGCACATTTCCCATGAAGAAGGAATGCCTGCTTTCCTAAGGGATATGTCCTTGGAATTTATTGCTGAATAGTTGGCCATTCTGGAAAAAGTCCCTTTTAATCATATGGCTTGGTAATTACTCTTGATAAATCACTAAAAAAAAGAGAGAGAAATTATTTTAAGGCTTGCAGAGCAAATCCCTGAAATGTGACAATTGAAGGATCTGTGGTTTATTTCTGTATTGCAAAGACAGTCCCTTAATGCCCGACTTCTTTGTAAAAGTGAATGTTCCTATACTTTCTTTTTCTGAAAGAAGGAATTATCCCACAGTTGAAACAGAGAAGTTGCAGCAAGGGTTCATCCTCTTAGTGGGAGAGAGACCCCGTATAAAATTTAGAAAATTCAGTGACAGCCGCAGAACAAATGGGATGTTGTATGAGTGACAATGATCTTGCGTTTCTTTCTAATATGAAAAGACAGCTGGGTTGAGGCACTTGGACCACCCACTGCTAGAAGAAAAATGCTTGAATCCTCAATACCTTTGATTTGCTAGTTTGTGGAGGTGAGAATGTAGGGCTCACAGCATGTGCTGGAGAAGGAAGTTAAATTTCACCTGCTCATCTCTTCCCACCCTTCGCCTACAGAAGATTTCTAATTGAAGTCTCTGCTAAGGAAATGTCAGCCTAATATCTACTTGAAACTTTACTTGGAAGTTTTTGTGGGTTATTGGGCCTTTATTCATCCCTTTGAAAATGAGATACGTTTTATCGTTTTTGTTGGTCTTATTTTCTGTTTTTGTTCTTTTTTGTTTGCTTTGTATCTATGACAGTAGTGGATTACACTGGTGCTCCTTCCTAAAATGTATAGCTTCAGAAACTGAAAGTGCTATGATACAGTTAACAACATATCTTCAAACTATACTTCCTTAGCCATTTGTTCATCCTATGCTCAAGCCAGTGAATGGTGCAAAATACCTTATCTTTAAAATAAAGGATTATGTTTTTAATTTTGTTTAAAAATTTTTAATGTTTTATTTTTGAGAGAAAGAGAGAGACAGAGTGTCAATTGGGGGAGGGGCAGAGAGAGAGGGAGACACAGAGCTGTCAGCACAGAGCCTGACGTCGGGCACGAACCATGAGCCGTGAGATCATGACTTGCGGCAAATTTGGATGCATAACTGACTGAGCCACCCAAGCGCCCCAAGGATTATTATTCTTTTGAATAAATAATTACATGTCTCTGCTTTGCAAGTATATCCTTTACCTCAGAAAAATATTTTGCCGCAAAATATATTGGCTACTGAAGGCTAGGGAAATACACATATAATCAAAGCATGAAACTCAAGACTGCACTTCAGGTTTTTGCCTTCAACTCTAACTTTTTCTAACTGCCAGTTACTACTGCGAATTTCATAAGAACACCATTTGGACACTTAACACCATTCTTGTCTGCCCCTTCAATTATTGCTTTTAGGCAGCTTCTTTATCTTGGCAGCAATTTACTCTACACAAAACCAGCACCTGATACTTCTTTTAAGGTGAAAACACAGACTGTTCACACAGGAAGAGGACAGTAGGAGGAGGATAGCTCCACACAGGTGGAGGTTTCATTTTTACCTACAAGTAATAAAGCCAAGAGCAGGAAAGTAGCTGACATCCCCAGAGAGCAAGGCCTCAAATCGTCATTAATGGTTGGACATGGCCTAATCCATTTCCTTCACATAAATTATACATTGAACATGAGCCAACCTGTGGTACTTGTATTGCAATGAATGTTTCCTGAGAAATAATGCCCTGTAAAAGAAAGATAGATGAGCAGTGTATGGATATATCTATTCTCCTATGTGAGGAAGCCTTGGTTTTGTCATTTCCCTTCTCCAATGCTATCTTTGCATTTCTCAGTCTGGGCTTGAATATTCTCTGTAACTTCCTTGCTGGTCAAGTGGCTCCAGCATCCCATACCACTACCAGTGTGGACTGCTTCAAAGCATATTTGATCATGTCTGTCTCTCCTAATTATAACCACAGACTTTTTCTTTCTCTAGCACTTTCATGAAACCAGGGTGAGGTCCTACAGATCAAAGGAGTTCAAAACTGTTCCAGTCTGTCCCCAAAATGCAAAATCCTTGACTACTCTCCCCATACAGGTAATAGCAGGATCTCCAAAGTCCAGTTTACTTTCTTCTAAAATATTCTTTTCCTTCCTTTTTAAAGCCTGGGGGTTCTTATACATACATCAAGTACAGAGGAAAGCACCATGGGATCAGTACAATGTCATTACACATCATGTGGTGAATGAACGACAGAGGCTTGACACAGACTAATGTGGAGGAGGAAAAATAATTTTCTTTCTCTTGAGTTCTTAGATGAGAATTCTATAATAAAAGAAAGATGAGCAAAAGAAAAAAACAGGTTATTAATATGTATACCTCCCAGGGAAAACTGAGAAACTTCCTGAGATGGCTTAGACTTCAGGCTCAAATACCATTTCAACAGGGGAGGGGGTAGGGCTTTTAGAACTCTTTGGGGAGAGTAAATGATTCTTAGGAAAAAGTGAATAGACTCTTAGAAGAATAAATGGGAGGTATGGCAGTTTGTGGTAAAGTCTGCCTTGTGTGGACTCTCCTCCTGTGGTAAGAGTAGTCCTCCCTAGTTAACAAAATCCCTCTGGGAAGAAATTTAAGATAGTTGAGTTTGTTTGGGAAGATCTATCTTAAGGCAGATAGGAGTTCAGAGAAAGCTTCTTCCTGTATTAGCAGTTTTTAAAGTGACTACAACTGAAAATAATCAATATGCCAAAGGAGCGTATTTTGGGATGGTGTATTCTGCTACCCTTCACTAGCTTGACAGTTTGTGTCCCGAGCAAGGAAATGGACTGAATACCATTTTGCATAGCAGTTACCTTTACTAAAAGAGTGTGAATATCTATAAATACAGATATTATGGAGAAAAATACTTACTCTCCAGTAATTTGTTTCATGGATAGTTGCCAGCCAACCTAGGTGGAGACATTTGATTTAAACTCATTTGATCTCCTTGGCCTCAGGGACATGATGCGACAGAGAAATTCAGTTATTGTAGACAAGTGCTCCTGCACCAAAATAGCTCAGGAATGCGGAGTCTTTCTGGTAGAAGAGGAAGGAAAACAAGTTTCTTTTGCAAAAGATTTGGAGTATTTGAAAGCGAGACACTCACCCAGTAGGTAAGGCTGACCTTATAATTTTGGCCCAAAATTCAGGAGTGGAGATGAGTTCTTCTCCTGAGGTATCATCAGTGAAGGAGTCAAACTCCACTGTAACGGTAAGTGAGAGAACAATTAGTTTCCAACAATGGGGTCAGTTATAGGCCCTCAAGAAAGTACTATAGATCTATAAATGTATTTCTTTGTCATGTACACTAACCCTTGGCATTCCAATCAACCTAAAGATGCTACAAAACTGAGTACATTGTCCACCACATCACAGAAGAACAATCACCAACCCCAGTGATGAACCCCTTTCAGTGTGAAACCACCCTGTTCTCCTAAAAGTACTAGGACTGTTTTCCCACTTGTTTACCCTTGAACCTTGGCAAATATCAGTGATTCTAGATGACATCTAATCCCCATTTATTCTTTAGCAAAAATGGTAATATCTTTTTCCAAAGAAGAGAACCAAAACAAACCAAAGCAGTAGAAACATAAGCACAGCACAAATATGGCACAGAATAACTTTTAAGAGCTTGCCTCAGCCTTTATCTTGACCTTTAACTATTATCAAACATACAGTTGAATTCTACTCTTCCATAATGGCATTATCTTTAATTCCACAAAGGGTTCTATTATTACCAGAATTATTCCTATGGCTACCTAGAATGTCCTCTCTAATTCCACCACCTGGTGACTTCTCACTTATTTTTCTGGGGCCTCCTTCAAATCTCAGCCTTCGTCGAAGACTAGGCAGATCTGCATAATGCTTTTTAGTCCCTTCCACACTGCCTCTATCAAGGCATTAATGTTGTGTTACACCTAATTAGCTGTATGTCTGTAAATTTTATGTGATAAGAACTTTTCAGGGCAAGGAATGTGTCTAATTCATTTCTTTGTGTCTGTTATCAAGACATACCTTTAATACAATGGATCTTTACAAAGAAATACTCATTTCATCAAATACCTTTCAAAATGGTGTAAATAGGATGGGGATACATTCAGGATAATTGATATTCTAAATAACCTAGTAATCCATATGCCATAAAATTGAATATAATATTTGTCCAAGTGCACATAATTATCTACATATAGGATTAAAAATATTTGAAACATAGCTTTACATTTTATTTTTTAAAGTTTTATTTCTGAGAGAGAGAGAGAGAGTGCATGTGAGTGGGGGAGGAGCAGAAAGAGAAGAGAGAGAGAATCCCAAGCAAGCTCCGCCCTGCCAACATGGAGCCCAATGCGGGGTTTGAACTAACAAACTGTGAGACCATGAGCTGAGCTACTGAGTCACCCAGGGACTCCAGCTTTACATTTTATTAATCTCAAGCATGTACTCCAGGATGCTGTGGGCCTTAGATGAACACTCTTCCAGGCTATATTTGGGGATAAAAACAAATATGTACCATGGTTATTTATACCAAATGCAGTGAGGATAAAGTCTGCTTAAGAGCATTACCTACATCATCTCTCATTTCTAGCTCCTCAGCGGCTGATTCCTTGTATTCTCTGTATTCTTGGGAAAACCATGTATTCTAAACATCACTTTTTCTTGGGGAAAAAAAAGCATAGCACACCCAGTTTCATCCTCCTTGCTCCCAATGCACTTTCTCTCCTTTGAGGAAGAGAAGTAAATGATCTGATGAGTGAGTTTGGCAGAAGGAAGTGGAATTGTGTGACACAGTCCCTGATGAGTTATCTTTAAGGCTGCATTCTTCGTCTCTGAGATTCAGCAAGTGGACTAACCCTGAAAAAGTATCATGCTGTGGTCCCATGGATCCAGGAGTTGGTTGAGTCCGTCTGCCTAATTCATGAACAACGCCTCAGTAAGACACTTTGGCTACCCCTAGATATCTGGTCTTCCATTCCAGGTCTAGTCTATAATAAAGTTTTTTAAAATAATTGTTTGTTTTTAAGTCTCTGTCTGCCTCTTGCATCTATCTCTCAACTGGCTTTGAATTCTGGAAAGGGGAAAAAGATGTAATTCATAGACTTTTCTTTATGAAACTGAAACAATTATTCTGTAGAGCTCATAGTAAAGTAGTTTTCTTTGGTTTCTACTATTTATTTTTCAGCCTACTCTGTAAATTCATGTCATAAGAGAATGGACTCTATGTTCTTTCTCTCAATTTAACCTGGCCTATTGGCCTTAAGACAAACTTTGTCACCTGTGTTCTCCTTCCTGCAAGTGGTACTTGGTCATTTGTAAATGTAACAATGAAAATTTACTTGTATATTCTATTTAAGACCAAGTCTGCCTGAATCCTCTGATAAGCTTACTCAAAATGAATCTGGTGTACCTACAAAAAATAATAATAAACGTCTCTCAAAATTCTTAGAAATATTCTGGATATTTGAATATGTTTAACTGAAGGAAGTAAGAGATTCATTTCATTATGTGACAAAGGGTAAGGCAATTTTTAATGAGTGATTATGAGAAACAATAAGGACATAAATATTCTGAGCACCTTATGGAGAGGGCAGTTATTACTTATCTTGGTGTCCACATTTCTTGGCCAAATAAAGTAGTCTCATAAGCATATTCCAGTCATGCAAAACCATTCCCTAATGTTAGAGTCAGACTTCTGAATAAATTTTTAGAGAGTGGATAACCTAACCTAAATAATGTTAGCCTCCCACCCCTGGCCATGGGGTGCCTTAAATTATTCTTAAAGCATAGTCTGTTTTTCTTTTATGGAAAAGACCTTGGTGTTTCACCAAATCAACTAATACATTCATCTCAATCTCATAAAACTTATTTCCTTATATCTGCATGATGTTTTCTGGATTGCTAGCTTCTTAAATTTGTTTTTAAATGCAGCTTCTCCTGTCTTATTTGCTCATGGAGACACCGTGATCAGAAAGTTGCTTTTATCAGAGCAGAGTTACTTCCATTTCCCAAACAATGAAAACTCCACTGAAAACTTGGTGGTAGATAGAAACTGTGCACTTCATTGGGGAAAAGTAAAACCCTTACATTCTTGGCTTCTTTTAGGACTTACAAATGTCTTCTCTCAGTTGCCTTGGTGATTTCTTTGCTCATCTGTCATCACTGCTTTCTTCACATTTATCATCACTTGTGATGATATAAACACAAGAGGAGCTTCAGAGGTCATGGCTGATCGTTGGATGAGGGGGAGGAAGGAATTTACTTTGGGGAACCCTGGAAGTTCAGTTGGTTAAGCATCTGTTGATTTAGGCTCAGGTCATGATCTCACAGCCATGAGATCAAGCCCTTTGTCAGGCTCTGAGCTGGGTATGGAGCCTGCTTACAATTCTCTCTCTCCCTCTGTCCCTCCTCCTTCTCAAAAAAAAAAAAGGGGGGGACATGAAACTTTCTTGTATAAAATTTCACTTCAGTGAGAACATTTATGGGAGTACAGTGAGGCAACAGAGTGACTTTTGATCACACCACATTACTTCATAAGCTTTACTTATGATTGCTTTTCATTAGCTTTAGGATGAGAAATCTGCATACAGTGGAAGAAAATATCAGCATTCAGAGCAATCATTCCAGGTCATCTTGGAGTTCTTGGGTTTTCCACATCAATATAACTTACTGACTTCCATGTTTTCTGTCTGTGAAGACAGCCCTTCACATTACAGTTAGTATTCTCTACTGGGAACAAATTCAAAGCAACATCTCACTCTTTATTCACAGTGACTGCCCACTGCCCTTCAGCCACTGAGTTAAAACTTGGCAATTACACTCAGAATGTTTCTCTCCCACATTCTGCTAGGAAGCCTTCCTCAACTGGGCATTGCTTTCTCTCTTCTTTGCTTGGTACTGAATGTGAAGAATTATTCATTATTCAGATGTGCAAACTATAATCTAGCCCTGCATTCATCATCTGTGCTGCCTGTATTCCATAGTAATGTCACATGAACTCCAGTGAGCATATTTATCTAGGTTTTAAGTTTTTAAATTTTGGTGGGTTTTCGTAGCAGTGGTATTGTTCTCTTACAAAGTATGATGGTTTAGGAGTTCTTAATCCATATGCCGTTTTCTTCCAGGCCAAGGATTTGGAGTATATTCTTCAGGAAGGATGGAGAAATGTTTTCGTAAACTGCCTGTGAATGCCCTTGGCTGGTCTCTTGCTGCCATAATCAATTTGAACTATCTTTATATATAATTCATTTGCTCCTCCATCATACAG
This sequence comes from Helogale parvula, assembly GCA_004023845.1. Lineage (NCBI taxonomy): Eukaryota > Metazoa > Chordata > Mammalia > Carnivora > Herpestidae > Helogale > Helogale parvula. The sequence goes on along the minus strand of PJEM01005637.1, from coordinate 30,461 downwards.
GGCATTCAACACTGCTTCTATTTCTACCTGTGTGAAGGTCATTTCTTTGGTCCACAAAACACCTCTTCCTTAATAGTATTGTTTGTCAGCATATATCAATTTTCTTGAAATTGACTCATGTGTTGAGAAGCAGGCTAGATTCTTGCTTTGTTCTTGCCTATGCCTGACAACTCAGTCTCAGACAGAATCTCTTCTGAGGTGAACAAAACATGGAGCACACAGAAGAAAAAAAAACGAAGTGTAACATAGGCGTACCTCACCAAAATCGGTATGTTGGAGTTGGAGCTTCTAACTAGCAGTATGACCTTAATAACCATTGCACCTCACCTCTGGGCTCAGCATTCTCCTGTGTAAAATAAGGATATTGGACTATGTAGTTGAAATGCTTATTCTAGTTGTCTAAATTTCTAAGCATTGTGATTGCTGCTGTGGCAAAAACATTGTTATAAATTAAAGCTACCTTTGTTGGATAGTAAAATTATTTTACATGCTGACTGCTTTTCTATAATAGAGATATTATCTTATGGCCCGAATTGTCTCTGAAGTATATAAAACACAATTCTTTCTCTGATAGCCCCCAAAAAACAAGCTCTAACATATTTCAATCTGTCTCCTCACCACTCTGCACACTCTTGTCGCATGAAGAATTTTTACATTAGTTTCTTACAATCATGTGTAGAAATATATCAGATTGTCTAATATAGGAAAGGGGGGATTCTTAATGCAAGTTATTCTTTCAAGCAGTTAGATTATTTCACATATTAGCTTTTACAAAAGTTCTGTAGTTCAGAGTCCTGTTTTTTAAGTGGTAGTCTTATAAAGTTTTATAATACATTACCATATTAAACTCTCCAAAAAATGTGAGTTACACTATGAAAACTCCTAGTATGCATGGCATTATATCTAAGGACATTTTCAGAAATCTACAGATTTTCTATAAGATATAATAAGGTATAAAATTCAGTTGGGAGTAATTAGAAGAGGAAGAAACTTAAAGGTCAGAATAGAAAAGAGAAGAGAATGAGTAGGAAGTTCCAACCCCTTTGCATCCCCAAAAATCTATCTCAAGGGGCCTTGCAAACAATAAAAGAAGCTGAGAGGAAAGCATTAGGAACTTTGGCTTTTACTATAAAAGAAGGTGATATCTGGAAGCATGATGGGACACAGAAACCAAAGCCAAAAAGGCACCAATTCATTAACATCTGGATAGAGAAGTAGACTGGGGAAAATGTCCCTCAGTATATATGACATATACAGAAACTACGACAGGTCTGCATGTTCACAGTTCAAACTGGAAGAGAGAGCACCCCAAAATTTCTCGTGGACAGTGTCATAAAATGGAAGACAACCAGAGGTGCCAGTATGAATAGGTTAACATGTGCAAAATGCCATTGAAAACCTGTCTAGTTTTCTGTATATTTTATTTAATTTAAATTTTATTTTATTTTAATAATAAAAAAGTTTGATAGAGTCTCTATATTTCAGTGACTTTGACTTTACTTTTCCTGAGACTTTAAGTTCAGGATAAGAATAGAGACTTTTGTTTTAAAGTGACAATCTATGTATGTTTTTCTTTTGATTTTTCTGTTTTGTTGGAGCATTTGTGGGGGCGAAGGAGAGTGTCTCCTATGAGCCATTGGAAAATCACAAGAAATGGGATGTTTTCTTTTCTTTCCTCAAGTGAGAGACCCTACAACAGAGGTTAAATGATTTGTGACTTATCACAAAGTGAAGTGGCAGAGACAGGGCCAACATCAAAGTTTCCAACTTAGACATTTATTCAATATCTATGTTCTCCCCAACAACTTTCCAAAATAAATAAATAAATAAAAGTTCTTCATGTCAAGTTCAGAATAACCAAAATAGTGATGTCCCTCAGGTTTTCTGTGTAACGTCTTTACAATGTCTTTTAAAATCATCTGCCCGCTGTGTCATAGCAAAAATTACACTAACCTTGACTTGAGGTCCTGAATCATAGCTCTTCTATTAAGTCTTATGAGCATTTGGGCAAGTCAGTTAAGTGCTCTAAGTTCTAGTTTCTTAATCTGTAAAATGTCAATTGAAATATCATCACTTCCAGATTAATGAGGATTAAATGAAATAATACGTTTGGAAACACTATGTAAGCTATAGATTGTCACTGATAATTTAACATGTATGCTGAAATAGTTTTTCAGAAAACTTCAAAGGCTTCCCGTTACTTATGGAATAATGTCTACACTCTTATTCAGGGCATTCAAAGTCTCTTTGACATTTATTTTCAATCTTTTTTCTGCTCATAATAATAGCTAAGGTATATTGAATAATTACTTTGTGCCAGGGATATGGTGGATGTTTATTATCTCAGGGAAACCTCATATCAAGACTATAATAAAGGCAATGTTATTATCCCAATTTTATAGCTTTTTATTACTTGGAAAGCTGAAGAAATTTGCCCAACTTCACAAAGAGTAGAAGGAAGTGTAGAGCAGGGAGTCAAACTGTGGCGTGTGATTCTACAGTAAGCTTAACCATCATGTTCTTTTGCTTCCAAGTAAAGCATTTTTCTTGAACATCACTCTAACATAAATCACACTCACTTCTGCAACAACTACCTTACTATACTATGAAAAGTTTTGATAGAGAAATTCACATAAATGCTGAACAATTGCATCCCAAAATTATCTGATTTTCTCTTTCCTTTGCTAGTTGCCTGACCTCGTTAGTTCAGATCTCAGGCCCAAATGCTGCTTTATTAATGAATTTACCTTGGTGTGCCTGCCATGTCTCCCCTTCTTTCTGCCCGTCACTAATTCAAGCTCTCTTGTTTCGCTTACAGTTCATCCTATTGTCCCTTTTGAGCATTTATTATAAACTGTATTAAAAGTGAATTGGACTATTAGTCTTATCATTTCTGTACTTCCCACTTGAAAGTGCCATGAGGGCAGAGGTCATTGGGCATTGCTATATCTTGCACAGTAAAATTTTCTTCTATACAATGTTTATTTTTGAGAAAGAGAAAAAGAAGGGGGCGAGGAGAAGAGAGAGAATATGTAAAAGAGAGGGATTATGAACAGGGTAGGGGCAGAGAGAGAGAGGGAGACTGAGGATCTGAAGCAGGCTCTGTGCTGAGATGCAGGGCTCAAACTCATGAACCCTGAGATCACGACCTGAGTGAGAGTCTGGAGCTTAACTGATTGAGACATGCAGGCACCCCAAACTGCACAGGAAATTCTTAATAAAAACCTATTGGGTGAATGGTTAACGAATGAATGACTCTCACCTTCCTTTGTTTCATCCCTTTAATTTACATACTATTTCACTGTTTGAAAATCAATTTTCTTTGTCTTTTTCCCTTTGAGTTGTTTTGTTTGTATAATGAATTTTCAAACTTCCTGGCCAACCCTAATTGACTAAAAATATTTATAGGAATTTCCCATCGTTATTTCTGTGCCAATGACAAACAAATTGCCAGTTTCTTCCTCTTTAAATATTAGATTTCTAAAATACAAGTAGATTAACTCAGCTAAGAAAACAAGAAATAGAATCTTTTTATGTTTTGCACACTGCTTTTAAGCTGCATTTTGAATGTGGTTTTGAAATTTGCATAATCATTCATGAATCTCCTTTCATTTGAATACCTCAGTAATGACAACTTAAGATATATTGTTACTGCTTATTCAAAATAAATTTCAATTATCAAAGTAGATTTTTATGTGTGTACCTGCTTCCATATTTGCTATGGACTCAATTAGTAATATGATCATGTATCCTGATGCTGTTTTAAAACTGTGACTTGAAATATACCATGGTAACTTCTGCAGCATTAGAGAACAGTGTTTTTTTTATCCTGTTAAATTATCTAGGCTGAAATTTTAAAATTTGAAATATTCAGCATATGCCACACTAAATTTACCAATGTTTATGCTGTAGATAGCTCAATATATCAAAGATTCGAAACATTGTAGAAATATGCTTGGCTGGTGCCAACTCTATCCAGAGGTGAACTCTAATTCCTGGGGAAATCTACATCTTCCTATGAGCTCAATGACACAATTTTGTCTTCATTGTGCTCTGACATTATGAAATTTTTTTTAATTCTATTTTGTAGTGAATATATTAGATTTCCTTCCTAATTTAATTCCACCATCTTAGTGATGCCCCAAACAGGGTAAACTGTCCATTTCAGAGTATTATGAAGTTAGAAACTCAGAAAACCTCATTCTAGTTCTACCCTTACCAGTTGGGTAAAACTAAGTATATATAAAACTTGTTAAATCTTTCTCATTCTGTAAAATGTATAGTAGTAGTTCATGCTTTATAGAATTTCTGTGAAGATTAAATGATAAAATGTCTGGAAGAGTTTAGTGCAGATCCTAGCATATATAAATGCTCAATAAATATTAATCATTATCATTTTTATTATATTATTATTGTTCATGTGTAAGTAATTTTGTCATTTACATGGTACTTGCTTTCTGTTCTTTGCACATGTGTATTTTTCTCTAAACAGCATGGATTTGGTACCTGGTTGGCAACACTTTTCTTTCTACCCTTCTTATTGCCTTAAACACAGAAAAAGATCATTTGATTGAAAGCTGATTTGTTGGTATATGTCTCTGCATTACAGTGGATTCACTTGCCTTCCAGAAATGTCATGTGAGCACCTTTTTCTGTGTGACACTGGGAAACAAAGGTGAATGATGCAATATTACAGGTGGATTTTTAATTCAAAATGCGCCCCAAAACCTTGTGCTTTTAAAACTATGGGTAACTCCAAACTCTAGAGAAATAGAGAAAGAAATATCGCTCTGAATAATAATATTCTTAAAGCATTTGTGCCAAATGAGGTATTTGCAAGTTAATTGTCTAATCTAATGTAGTCACAGTTGAATAACTTTAGAAGTAATTGGGGAAACAAAGCGCTGATTGTGTGTGTGTGTGTGTGTGTGTGCGCGCGCGCGCGCGTGCACACACGTGCGCATGTATGGATTCCTTGAATAACAGCATCTAACATGGACTATTTTCTTAAAATTTTAAAATAGAATTAAAAACCAAAACATTGTTGAACATAGTTTACAAGATGGAAATAATTATCTTTATGTGTATTTATGGTATTTTAAATAGTTTATCTAGAAAATCCCGTCCGAGTCAAGTTTATAGTACTGGAGATGTCCTAAAATTCAGCAGACTTCTCATTTTTATTTTATTTTTTAAATAGGCACTGATGAGAGGAGGAAAGAGTCAATTTATTAGTTTTAGAATAAAAAAAATGATTGGTTTTTGGTCCTACTCGTTCCTCATAGGCTCTCAAGCAGATTTTGTTGAAGAAACATGCTCTGCAAATGGAGAAGTTTGCACAGTGCAAACCTAACAGATGAAAGTGGCAAGGTTGAGGTTGATAAGGTAGGCTGCCATCAAATCATGACAAACTTTAAATAACCCTGTAAAGCTAGGTTTGAGTAGGATAGTAACATGATCAAATCTATATTTAGCAATCATTTTTAATATCTTGGATGGGAGAAATCAGAGGTGAGCAAAATAATTTGGAAGGCCCAGCAGGAAAAAAAAAAAAAAAAAAAAAGAATGAAAGTCCCAACAGGGGATGGAACTAAGGGTTTGGAAGTTCCACTGAAGAAGGGAGTTAAAGTAAGGATTTACAAGACCTATCAGTTATCTTTGTAAGAGGAGGGAAAAAAGGAGTTGAATCTTGTGTACTTCAGTCATGCAGAATGTTCACATATATTTAACGATAACTCTGCACAGTGTCAGCATAAAAAAGCCAAAAAAAAAAAAAATCAAGGCACCTCAACAGACAAGGAAGATAAAGAATTTCATAAAATTAGTATAATACCAGAACAAAGAGTGAGGAATGGGAGGTGGAGAGCATACCTGTGTATATTACATGTATTACATCTGTATTATGTATGTATCACATATAGGTATTACATGTATTAATGTCATTTGTATATATATATTATAAATAAATATAAAACATTGAAAAGTTTTCTAGCCTCAAGTGATTTAAAAGACAACAAAATAGCAATTTAAATGGAAACAGGCTAGGTTCAGAAAAGAGGAAGTGATAAGCTTGATTTAGCTAGTCAGTGTCAAAATATTTTATAATTAATTATTATTAGTTACAAATAGAGCAGAGGACCATAGAAGCAGGTCTTCTAAATGGTGGTGGGAGAGGCAAGAATAGATAATGAACAAAGCAAAAATTTGGTCTCAGCCCTCATCATATTGATTTGTTTGAACATTTCTTTAATAAAAATAATTATTATTATAAATAATTTCATACATTTGAAAAAGTAATATCATTGATTGATGAATCCACTGAGCCATTGGGATCTCTTCTCATCTCTTTCTGGTTTAACTAGTGCTTTGTAAGACTTTGTATCTTTGTAAGTGCTTTGTATCTTGACTCAAGCATTCATGGAAAAGAGCTGGAAAAAAACTGAACCCTGTTTTCTTTGAGTATGAAGAAGGAAGTTTTAATTTGAGGAAAGAAAAGAGAAGCTTCTATGCTTTTTGTTAAAAATAGCCAAATGCTAGAAAAGGATGATAGCAAGGAAATGGACGATGTGTTGCTACATGCTCAAAAAAAAAAAAAAAAAAAGAGAGAGAGTGTGAGAATTAATGCCTTAATACCATCCAATCAGTACCAGGATGATTGGCTATAAAATGAGTTTTCACTTGATTTCAATAGAATTGAATGCCTAATTTTAATTGATAATTTATGAGAGCTATCACCCACAAATAGCCTCTTAAAATTATTAAGTAACATCTACAGGACATCTAGAGGGCACACCTGGACTCACCAACATCAGGAATAATCTCTTGGTGTCTTTCCTTTTTGCAGCATTTTATATTGACATGCTTGGTGAGCTTCAGTGATTTGAACTAACCATGTGCGTGTACCTTAAGTGTGATAAGCTGTGCAGTCCACACATACATTCTAAGGGCAAGAAATGGGATGCCCAAAGATTGGACTGAGTAGGGGTGGGAGGAAACACAGCCGACTAAAAACAAGATAAGAAAAATAATTTTTCCTATATAGTGCTGAAAAATTTTGGCATGTACAATGCAGTGAAAATTGAGTTAAACTGGTTTGAGAAAGTGTTCAAAAATTCAGCCCAAGTTCCACTAGCAGCTCAAAATATGACCTTGTACATGCTTTGTAACTCAGTTTTTCATCTACCTAAAAAGTACAAATATTCTAGGAAGAAAAAAATAAGCCAAATAAAATCATGTGGTATTAAGATGCATTTGGAAGTTCTTTGGAGGTCAAGAGTTTTGAAATTCTACATGTAATACAGAATCCAAGAAGAAAAAATGAATTTTCTTCTGCTCTAGTATAATAATCTAAGTATTCATCTCTCAGCTAAATACCCAGATTACCTTTCTATAGCTATCTATCTAAAGTTCATTTATATGAACACTTTCTCACTTTCCTGATAAAATTCCTTTTTATCAACCTTCATGCAGTTTGAATTTCTGTATCTTCTGCAGTGTCAACACCAGAGAAATATTATTTCCAACTAGTTATAGACTGAGGAAAGCAAAAAGGTTAGCGGAAGATGGGGGAAGGGCTTTGCTGTAGAATTTGTTATCTTAAAGGCAAGCAGTTTCATTTCCAGAGAGCTTGAGTATAATGTAATTTATCATATCAGTACCATGAAGAGCATAGAGATTTTACTAAATTCACGGAGATAAGGCAGAAAACAAGAACTACAATAACCACTGAAACAGACCTTCAAATAGTACTGGTGAACTGTTAATGCCAGGGATAGAAATGCAGTGGGCAGATCAGTTTCTATAAGGAGTAATCTTAGCTTTGGGGCTTTTTTGTTTGTTTGTTTTGTGTTTTCTTTGTTGCTGGGTTTTTTTTTTTTTTTTGACATTGTATCTGTTTCACCTCAAAAGGAAGAAGGGCTCCTCTCCATCAACACCTTCTAATGCTGTTCTAAGTTTAAACAAAAAGTTTCTGAATGTGTGCAAGAAAGCATGGAAACCATTTTAGCCACCTATACACAGACATCATAATTACTTCCATTAGCATTATACTAATCACTGAATAAATTCATTTCTGGTAATGAAGGCCCAAGTAAAAGTTTGTATATTTCTTACATAGTAATCCAAAAATAAATGGTCTAGGACTTATATGATGGTTTAACTGTATCAAAGACCAAGACCCTTTGTTTAGGTCCTTACATATCTTCTTTTCAGCTCCTGCTAAGCCATTTACATTCAGTCAACCAGAAGGAAACGATAATAGAAAAGGAACAAAGACAGGCATGATGCTTCCTTTAAAAGAAGTTCTAGGGCCACCTGGGTGGCTCAGTCAGTTAAGTGTCTCACTTTGTCTCAAATCATGATCTCATGGTTCGTGGGTTCAAGCCCCGCACTGGGCTCTGTGCTGACAGCTGTGAGCCTGGAGCCTGGTTTAGATTCGGGGCCGCGCTCGCGCGCTCTCTCTCTCTCTCTCTCTTTCTCTCTCTCTCTCTCTCTCTGCTCTTTCCTACTAGTGTGCGCTCTCTCTATAGACCAGAGACTAGAAATTGTCTTTATAGCTGTGCAGCCATATGCCTCCCTCAAGTTCTATAGAAGAAGGGTAAAATGGGTATGTGAGGGTCTGCTCTCAATCTTGTCTTTCTCCTAAACACACACACATCACAGAACAACAACAACAAAACCCCCACAAAAAACCAAGTTGCCCAACACTTGTCTCTCCCCTAAAAATTCAGTTCCTTTCTTTCTACTCATCAAACCACAACACAACACGAAGAGCCATATCAAGACCTGATAGAGAGGACCAAACATTACCTACCCAGAGATGGACTTGGAACTGGATGCAACTTTGAAATGGTCTCCCTAGTATGGGGAGTGAATATCCCAAGGGAGACCATTCTTACTGATGTGACTCTTCATACTTAGGATATTAAAACATAGAGGAAATGTCTTTTTCTCTCCTCTGTGCCAATATACAATAGCACAACCACATTTAAAACTTTTTTTTTTAAAGAAAGAATGGAAAATTCATAACTGTCACTGAACAATCATAACCATCAAAGCTCACTGGGCAAGAGTGGTGAAGAACCTGTTTTTTTATTGAATTAAGTTCCTGGGTTAACCCAAGTGGTAGCTCTTTATAATGCCCTCTGGATATTTGGGTTTATGTTTTTTGGTTTAGCTCTTTGTGAGACTTTCCTTGTCCTTATCCTTCATAATGAAAATATTGAAAAGTTTTTTATTTTAGAGGCTAGTTTAGTCCACATCATGATTGCAGGTTTGAGGTAGAGTTTTGTTTAAGGTTAGGAAAATAACAAGCTTTTGTAGGCGGTTTGTTTCTTTGGAAATACAGTTTCTAAAAAATTGTAGTAGGCTTCTAGTCAATTTTTTCTGCAAGTAATCATAAGTAAAAACATCATCAAAAGATATTTTTTTATACTTAAACATACTGATCTTTAATTTACTGGCTTTTTTTTTCCCTACTCAAACTTGAATAGACTTAAAAGTTCCACATCTTAATCTCAGTTTTGCCCCTGAGCTCGTTTTCATTGTCTGGCTGAAAACTCATTGTAGAAACTGCTTGGCAAAACTTGAGGCTACAGTCTTATCTTCTACAAACTCTGCCTCTTCAGAGGAACCTGTTCTAACTCACCTACGTTGCACTATCACTGGTAGAAATTTAAAAAATCAACAAAAAGAAACTAACAGACCTACATTCTGAGGTTTTCACATCAATCCTCCTGGAGTTATAAGCTCTATACCTTGCAGGTATATAATTTTGCAGGTCTGCTTTTCAAGGTATCTCAAGCAGCAGTGTAATGAAACATTTGTCTGTATAACAAGTCTGCTACCCTGCAGCTTGCTCCCCTTGCTGATTTCCAACAATCACAGAAAGAGAGCCACACCATTTGGATTGCTTGGCATTTTTTTTCCTTTTAGCATGTCTCTTCTGGGTTCCATCTGTATCACACAAATTTATAAATGTTAACAATAGAGCAATTAAAAATAGAGGTGTTTATATATTTCCCAATAACTGTTCAGACATCCAAATTAAATACAGAGAAAGTAGAAGAAAGGAAATAATAAAAACAAGAAGAGACATAAATTAAATATCTAAGCCAAAAATGTTTTCTTATAAATGCATTGTGATAATGACAAACCTCTGGTAAAATTGAATGAAAACAGAGAAGACATGACCAAATATCAGAAGTTAATATTTAGACAACAGGTGTTGCACATATGAAGCAGAAATAACATGTTATGAAAAATGTCATTCCGGTAAATTGAAACTCAAATGCAATGGACCAAATTCTTAGAAAAATTAACATCACTGATGGTAATTTAAAAAGTACAGCTTCAAAGACCTATAGACATTAGAAAAATTGAATTAGTCAAAAATATTTGTGCACAGAAAAGTCAAGCCAGAGGCAAATATCCCAGAGTTCTGTCCAAATATTTAAAGAAAAAAAATGTATGTAATTTCCCCTGGAGAAAAGGAAGAAACTAGTCTATTCATTTAATGAAGCTGGTATTACCTTGGTACCAAGCCTGAAAAGAACATTTTGTGATTTAAAAAAATGACATACCAATTTCACTTCTGAACATAGATGAAAATAGTTCTAAAGATATTAGCAAGATATGAGAAGTCTCATAATGTATGGCCAGGTTGACTTTATTCTAGTAATGACAATTGGTTTAATACTAGAAAGTTAGCAAATGTAATCCTGCATGATTTGTACAAACCAAAAATAAAACTCTGTTGGAAAGAGAAGAGTTTTGCTCTACAGTTTTGCTTTCATAGTCTCTCATCCAACTTTAAAATCTGAGCCAATTTGTATACCTGGAATGTTGTCTCCAAAGAGGCAGCCTGATCTTGTTTCCATAGGTATAGACAGTAATTTTCTTCCTATTCTTCTTCTAAGGAAATTGTGATTATTCATCACACTGACTGTATCCCAGAAAGAGGGACATAGACTTTTCCAGGACAGATCGTATTTCTGAACTTAGATAAACCTTGGAAAACTGAAATATTTCTGTAGCCTAACCACCCATTAAGAGACATGAGATAAGCAAAAATTTGGCCTAAAGCCATTACACAGTTGACCCAGTGAGTGTGCAAAAGCACCTAAGGGTCATTTCCTCAATTCTTGGATGCATCCAAAACATACTCACCCATGAGGAGGATCCTTACATTGTCTTACTCACCCAAAGAATAAAGGCTACTGTCCTAGAAAAGGCAAGTAAAATACTCTAGAAATAATACAGCTCTTTCTTTTTATTGAAACTGAGACCATGTTTTTTTATTTACATATTACAAAATAATACATGAACATATACTTGGTGTTTTTTTACAAATTTGAGAAACCATAATTATATTGAGGGAGTAATAATAAAAATACCCTTCATTGTAGTCTTGATTTCCCCCTCATATCAAACCGTTCAGCTACCCATAGGTAACCAATGACAGTATTCAGCAGAACAGTGAATTGTGAGATCCACTTTTAAAAACTGTGGTAAAAAACACATAACATGCTAAAGTCTGGGATTCTGATGCCTCCCGTTTTGGTTTTCTTCTTCAATATTACTTTAGCTATTCGGGGTCTTTTGTGGTTCCATACGAATTTGAGGATAGCTTGTTCTAGCTTTGAGAAGAACACTGGTGCAATTTTGATGGGGATTGCATTGAATGTGTAGATTGCTTTGGGTAGTAATGACATTTTCACAATGTTTATTCTTCCGATCCATGAACAGGGAATGTTTTTCCATTTCTTGGTGTCTTCTTCAATCTCTTTCATAAGTTTTCTATAGTTTTCATCATATAGGTCTTTTACA
>PJEM01005637.1:0-18535 GCA_004023845.1 Helogale parvula | reverse complement strand
GCTTCTTCATTATTGGTGTATAGAAATGCAATTGATTTCTGTACATTGATTTTGTACCCTGCAACATTACTGAATTCATTGACCAGTTCTAGAAGGCTTCTGTGGAGTCTGCCGGGTTTTCCATATAGAGTATCATGTCATCAGCGAAAAGTGAAAGTTTAACTTCTTTATCAATTCTGACGCCTTTTATTTCCTTTTCTTGTCTGATTGCTGATGCTAGGACTTCCAGCACTATGTTAAACAGCAGTGGTGAAAGTGGACACCCCTGTCGTGTTCCTGATCTCAGGGAGAAAGCTCTCAGTTTTTCCCCATTGAAGATAATATTGGCTGTGGGCTTTTCATAAACTGCTTTTATAATGTTTAGGTAAGTTCCTTTTATTCCGACTTTCTTAAGGGTTTTTATTAAGAAAAGATGCTGTATTCTGAATCTATCGACAGGATCATATGGTTTTTATCTTTTCTTTTGTTGATGTGATGTATCACATTGATGGATTTGCGAATATTGAACCAGCCCTGTAATGCAGGAATGAATCCCACTTGATCATGATGGATAATTTTTTAATATGCTGTTGAATTCAATTTGCTAGTATCTTGTTGAGTATTTTTGCATCTGTATTCATTAAGGATATTGGTCTGTAGTTCTCTTTTTGTTTGCTGGGTCTCTGTCTGGTTTGGGTATCAAGGTGATGCAGGCTTCATAGAATGAGTTTGGAATTTTTCCTTCTATTTCTATTTTTTGGAATAGCTTGAGAAGAATGGGTATTAATTTTGTTTTAAATGTCTGGTAGAATTCCCCTGGGAAGCCAACTGGCCTTGAGCTCTTACTCATTGGGAGATTTTTGATAACAGATTTGATTTCTTCACTGGTTATTGGTCTTTTCATGCTTACTATCTCTTCCTATTTGAATTTTGGTAGTGCATGTGCATTTAGGAATTTGTCCATTTCTTCTAGGTTGTCCAGTTTGTTGGCATATAATTTTTCATTGTAATCTCTGATGATTGCTTGTATTTCTAAGGGATTGGTTGTAATAGATCCTTTTTCATTCATGATTTTGTCTATATGGGTACTTTCTCTTTTCTTTCCAAGGAGCCTGGGTAGAGGTTTATCAATTTTGTTTATTTTTTCAAAGAACCAACTCTTGGTTTCATTGATCTGCTCGACTGTTTTTTGGATTCTATATTGTTTATTTCTGCCCTGATCTTTATTATTTCTTTTCTTCTGCTAGGTTTGGGGTGCTTTTGCTGCTCCCCTTCTAGTTCCAGTAGGTGCTTGTTAGATTTCGAATTTGTGTTTTTTCTAGTTTGTTGAAATAGGCCTCTACTACAAAGCTGTCATCATCAAGACAGTATGGTATTGGCACAAAAACAGACACATAGACCAATGGAATAGAATAGAGAACCCAGAACTGGGCCCACAAATGCACGGCCAATTAATTTTTGACAAAGCAGGAAAGAGTATCCGATGGAAAAAAGACTGCCTCTTTAGCAGGTAATTCTGGGAGAACTGGACAGCAACATGCAGAAGAATGAAACTAGACCATTTTCTTATACCATACACAAAAATAAACTCAAAATGGCTGAAGGACCTGAATGTGAGACAGGAAACTATCAAAACCCTCAAGGAGACAGTAGGGAAAAACCTCCTAGACCTCCACTGCAGCAATTTCCTATTAAACACATCCCCAAAGGCAAGGGAAATGAAAGCAAAAATGAACTCTTGGGACCTCATCAAGATAAAAAGCTTCTGCACTGCAAAGGAAACAATCAATAAAACTAATAGGCAACCGACAAAATGGAAAAAGATAGTTGCAAATGACATATCAGATAAAGGGCCAGTGTCTAAAATCTATAAGGAACTCACCAAACTCCACACCCACAAAACAAATAAACCAGTGAAGAAATGGGCAGAAGACATGAACAGACACTTCTCCAAAGAGGACATCCAGATGGCCAACAGGCACATAAAACGATGCTCAATATCCCTCATCATCAGGGAAACACAAATCAAAACCACACTGAGATACCACCTCACGCCAGTCAGAGTGGCTAACATGAACAAATCAAGAGACTATAGATGCTGGCGAGGGTGTGGAGAGATGGGCACCCTCCTACACTGTTGGTGGCAATGTAAACTGGTGCACCTGCTCTGGAAAACAGTGTGGAGGTTCCTCAAAAAACTATCGATAGAACTCCCCTATGGCCCAGCAATAGCACTGCTAGGGATTTACCCAAAAGATACAGAAGTGCTGATGCATAAGAGCACATGTACCCCAGTGTTCATAGCAGCACTGTTAACAATAGCCAAATCATGAAAAGAGCCTAAATGTCCATTAGCTGATGAATGGATCAAGAAGATGTGGTATATATATACAATAAAGTATTAAATGGCAATGAGAAAGAATTAAATATGGCCGTTTGTAGCAAGGTGGATGGACCTTGAGGGTGTCATGCTAAGCAAAATAAGTCAGGTGGAGAAGGACAGATACCATATGTTTGTACTCATAAGTCTAACAGGAGAACAGGAGAAACCTAATGTAGGGCCAGGAGAGGGGAACAGGGAAAGGGAGTTGGGGAGAGAGAGGGATGCAAAACATGAAAGACTATTGAATACTGAAAACAAATCGAAGGTTGAAGGGGGAGGGGGAGGGGGAAAAGAGGTGGTGGTAATGGAAGAGGGCACTTGTGGGAAAGAGCACTGGGTGTTATATGGAACCCAATTTGACAATAAACTATTTTAAAAAAACACATAAGATGAATTCTATTCTGAACAAAACTTTAAGTGCACAGTATAGAATTGCTAAATGTATGCACATTGTTGTAAAACAAATTTTTAGAACTTTTATTTTTAAGTAGACCCCACACTCATGGGAACTGAGATCAAGACTCTGAGATCAAGATCTGAGCCGAGATCAAGAGTCAGATACTGAAGCAACTAAACCACCCAGCTACCCCTATTCCCTAAAACTTTTTCATTTTGCATGACTAAGACTCTATATCCACTGACTCCATATCCAGTTCTGTTTCCCCTTCCCTCCAGTCCCTGGCAACCACCATTCTACTTTCTGCTCCTAGGAGTTTGATTATTTTAAATACTTCATACAAGTACAGTTATGCATAGTATGTCCTCCTGTGACTGACTTCACTTAGCATCATGTCCTCATGGTTTCTCTATGTTGTAGCTTATGACAGGGTTTCCTTCTTTTACAAAATAGAATAATATCCCAGTGTGTGGGGTGTGTGTGTGTGTGTGTGTGTGTGTGTATTATCTGTTTATTGTTTTATTATTTGATGGGCAATAGGTGTTTCCACCTTTTTACTACTGTGAATAATGTTGCAGTTAATATGGGAGTGCAAATCTCTTCACGATCTCGATTTCAGTCTGTCTGGACATATACCAACAAATGCAATTGCTGGATCATATAGTAGCTCTCTGTTTTGAATTTTTTGAGGAATTTCCAGACTGTTTTCTATAGTGGCTACACCATTTTAAATTCCTACCAACAGTACTCAAGAGTTCTGATATCTCCACATCCTTGGTAACGTTTGTTATTTTCTGGGTTTTTATTTTGTGTGATATCTCATGAGATAATAACTCTTTGTAGTTTTGATTTGCACTTCCCTGATGATTAGTGATATTCAGCATCTTTTCATATGGCTGTTGTTCCTTTAGTTTGTTTCATTTTTTTTAGAGAAATGCCTTTTCAAGTCCTTTCCCATTTTTGAATAAGGAAATCTGTTATTTTGCTATTGAGTTGTGAGAGTTCCTTACATATTTTGACTATTAACCCATTATCATATATACGTATTATGGATTTTTTTCTCCATTTCCACATGTTGCCATTCACTCTTGATTATTTCCTTTGCTTTGCAAAAGCTTTTATGGTTTTTATTTTTATTGCTTGTGATTTTGGTATCTTATTGAAGAATTCCTGCCAAACCAAAATTATGAATCTTTTATTCTATGTTTTCTTGTAGTAGTTTTACAGTTTCATGTCTTATGTTAACTCTTTATATTGAGTTGAATTTTATGTATGGTATAAGACTGGGCCCCGATTTTGTGCTCTTGTATGTAGATACTCAATTTTTCCAGCACCATTTATTGAAGAGACTATTCTTTCCCCAGTGTACTGTCTTGTGAAACAGAATTTGACTATATATGAGTGGGCTTGTTTTTGGGATTTCTCTTCTTTTCATCAGTTTACGTGTCCATTTTATACCAATAGAATATTGTTTTGATTATTGTAACTCTGTAGTATGTTTTTCAGTCAAGAAGCATGAGGCTTCCAACTTTATTTTTTTTCCAAGATTGTTTTGGCTATTCAAGGCGTTTTGTGTTTCTATGTGATTTTTAGGATCATATTTTCTATTTCTGCAAAATGCCATTGGAATTTGATAGAGCTTACGTTGAACCTATGGATAAGTTGAGTAGTATGGACATTTTTAGCAATATTTAGTCTTCGAATCCATGAACACAGGATGTATTTCTATATATATGTGTCTCTTTTAATTTAGTCAGGCAACATTTTTTTTTGTTTTCAGTGTACAAGTCTCTCAACTCCTTCATTAGTTCGCTCCTATGTATTTTATTATTTTTGATGCTATTGTAAATGGGATCACTTTGTCAATTACCTTTTTAGACTATGCCTTGTTAGTGTTTTAAAATTTGTTGATTTAGGAACATTTGAGCAGCACCAATTCTCAGATTTTTTTCCCAGTGGCTCCCAGGCATTTAGAGTATGTAGGGTCCTCTTACTGCTCTGAGACAGTCATGACAGAAGCCAGTCCCTTGGCAAGCCCCCTGAAAAGAGAATGTTGGACTCATGTTTCAAGCCCTTCCTTCCCCAGGAAGAAGTAGGAAATTTAGTCTTTTCATACCATGCTGAGACTATGGCTAGTAAATGAGTGCTAATCCAAATCATCAACTTTTTTTAGTAGCCTCCAACATGGCTTCCTGTCCTGTCAATGCTTAGATTCAGGAAATATAGAAGCCAGTCCTTTGGGCAGCCCTTTCACTGTCTCCACACAGGTGAAAATATTGGGTACATATTTTATTCTTCTCTTTCCATCTCCAGGGACGAACCAGGTACTGGGAATTTTCTTGCAGATCACCATGTTTTGATGTTTCTGGTTTCATGCTCATCTGCGATACAGGAGTTTCTTAACATGTTTTCTGGATTTCTCCAGGGAATTAGTCCGTGTATTCTTAAGTCTGTATTTCTGTGGTCAAAAGTTGGGCCTGGGGTTTTCTTTTTCACCATCTTGCTGACATTATCCCCTAGTATTAATCCATCACAATAATCTCTTTTAACATCAGAACTGTTTATATCCCAGAAAGAATTTTCATCAAAAATGATGCAGAGATCAGTGATTCCTCAAACAGCTTCATTGAATATGCCCATGTTTCCAGTATAGAAGAGTCACAATAGATTATCATAAACTTAATTTAAAGGTCTCACCAATCAAAGCTGCCTTTTTCATCTGCTAAATGCACTTATCTTCTATATCAGTTAGAAGATAACCTTCCTGGAACAGTCTTTTAACTGGCATAAACAGCAGTTTATCTTAATTTTTTTTTACCTCAGAATTATGCCAACTATCCCACTCTATGTGATGGTCAATTTCAACAGGATCTTTGTTACCATCCAGAAGGACATTACTCTTATCACAATATTGGTGATATGCTGATCAAATCTGGCAGGAAAGGGTAATAAACACCTTCAATGCCTTTGTAAGACATGTGTATGACAGAGTGACATCTAAAAGTTAGGAAAACCCAAGGATCTGCTGCTTTACTAACATTTCTATTTATCCAATGGTATAGGGGAGTGGTCAGCAAGCATTTTCTATGAAGAACTAGATAGTAAATATTTTAATTCTTTTTAATGTTTATTTTATTTCTGAGACAGTGAGACAGAGCATGAGCAGGGGAGGGGCAGAGAGAGAGAGAGAGAGAGAGAGAGAGAGAGAGAGAGAGAGAGAATCTGAAGCAGGCTCCAGGCTCTGAGCTGTTAGCATGGAGCCCAATGAGGGGCTCAAACTCACAAGCTGTGAGATGATGACCTGAGCTGAAGTCAGCACTTAATGAACTGACCCACCCAGAAACCCCTAGATAGTAAATATTTTAGGCTTTTTGGTCCATGTGGTCTGTGCCACAAGTACTCAGTCCTGCCGCTGTATTATACGTGTAGTCATAGACAACAGGTAAATGAATAAGTGATCTTCTGTTTTAATAAAACCTTATATATAAAGATAGGTGTCAAACCAGATTTGGACTTATTTTTCTGACCCCTAGCCTAAACATATCATGATAACTCTGCAAAGTAAAGCCTCTCATTATGCCTTGCACTTATCTCTTTCCTTGTTTTTCTTTGGTATAAGTCATCTTTCAAAGACTGACAGACCCACAACAAGTACATTTCTCGTTTTCTTCCACTATTAAAAGATTAAAAGACGGGGCCTGGCAGGTGAGCTCGGGTTGTGTCAGAGACAGCTTGTGAGAAATCCTGGATTATGGCTAGATTTTCTTTTCATCCTCACAGGCTCCAAAGCTTGGATGTAGTTACTAACCATATTTATGTGTGGAAACCATCTATTATGATCCTTTATTGTGACAGTATTTCTATTTCATAAGCATGAGTCACCTAGGGAGCCCTTTCCAACTTAGTTTATCTGAAATGTAATTAGGGAGTTGTTTCTATATGAACAATGTTGTAGGGTAATATGTATAGTAATACTCAAGAAATGTTAACTGCTTGCTATTGGCATGTGATTTTTGACATTCTTAGTTAACAACACTATATGAACTTCCCAATTATTTTTTGGATGTTTTTGGTCTTTCCATGGCACATCTCCCAACTTAGATGTGTGAGTCCCAAATGTATACAGATGAAGCAGATTAATTTCAGCTTCCTGGTCTCTCCCTTTAGAATGCCTGATATAATAGAAATCAGATGGAACCTAGGAACAAGAATTTATAGCAAGTCTTCAAGCTGATGGGAAAACAGTATCCTAATTTCAAAGTATTTTGAAGATTCTGAGTGTTTCAGATCACATAGAAAACATCTGCTTTATTGAATATAGTTTCCAAGTTGCTTCCAGATCTTGGGTTGTCATGTAGAACAGCTTGAGTATAGACTGGTATGAGAACCTCCTGCCTTGCAGCCAAAAAGTGAGTTCTGCCAGTCATTTTAGCTGCAGGCTGGGCTGTCAAAAGATTAGAAGTGGTAATTATCATCCCCTGGTCTGAACGGTCTTTATCTGCAGCTGAGTAGCTCTTAGGAAGAGGTAGAATTGTCACCATTTCTCTGAAAATAACAAAAAGGAAATGTTCCCTATTTGATTTTTTAATGCTAAACTTCCCTGGATCCTTAGAATCAAAGAGCAGGTGTATTCGCACTGGGTGGTACTTTCCTTCACAAAGTGTGGTTTGAGATACAAAGAAAAGGGAGATAATGATAAGCAGTGATCCCTGAGCGAAATCTCATTCTTTTGCCAAATGCTGGTACAGTATTCTGCTCTAGTATATTAGGTCAAGTCCCTTTTTGTATTTATTAATATTTTCATTTCATAGCTGGTCAGGATACCAAGTATTACATATTTGTTATTTCCTGTGTTAAATGGCATTTTATTAATTTTTTTCTGTGAAACTACT
Source organism: Helogale parvula (assembly GCA_004023845.1). Classification (NCBI taxonomy): domain Eukaryota; kingdom Metazoa; phylum Chordata; class Mammalia; order Carnivora; family Herpestidae; genus Helogale; species Helogale parvula. Next base: position 10,884 of record PJEM01005637.1, on the reverse strand, counting down.
TTATATGGGATGAAATTTAGAGTTAATACTCTTGAAATGAGCATAATTCCTGGCTTAAGTAACAGTCAATAAATATTGTTTCAATTCTAAACAGAGCATCTGTCTACTATTTTCCAGAATTTTAGAGTATCAAGACTACTTTCAGGGGATTCTATTTATTAAAATGGGCCTTATAAGATAGATTTATCTCTGAAGGATAAGAACAAGTCTCATATTTTCAAGTCGCATCCCACAGAATCTTGTATATTGCTTTGGGGGAAAAAAAAAAGCTTAACTAGAAATGGTTACCTAATTCCTGATTATACTGTTTCCCATAGTCACTGTAACTTCATACACTATTAATTTAGCAAATTTTCATAGCTCTCTTCACATTTGCCTCCTTCTACCTTGTTTTTTTCTAACTCCAGCTTTTTCTTCCCTACTAAATATTGAGGTCATGTATTGAAATTTTTACATTTTCCCTACATTTATGCAGTCTTTTCCATATGGTAGATACACAAGATCTATTAAATGATTTGACTGTGTTTATTTCTGTATGGATTTTATTGTTATAATTAGTATTTTAAAGATATTTATAGGAACTTCAATTATCATCATTATAAATTCTCTCTAAAAGAAAGATTGACTACTATTTTGATTAAACAAAAGTCATTGTATAGTGGGAGCGAAGTCTATCATATCTAATTACAAATATCTTCAGAACTACGTCCTTGTAAGCAGATTTCCAATTAAAGCCAAAATATATCTGACATACATGAGAATATTTATGAGAAGAAGTGAGGTCAGATTATTTCAGTTGACTGGTAAATAAAATTCTAATGATGAAATAATCAAGAATTGAAGTTAGTAATATATTTTTTAAATCTCTTTCATGGTTTAGATCTCACATGGCATATCTATTCAGTATGCCATTGTTTATATGAAAATAACACTATAAAGTTTATTATCTATTTATATGGGGTTATAAAACTGATCAATAAGTCATCCATAAACATTTATTAGCAGCTTGATATACCCACAACAATGCACAATACATTGAAACAAGGAGGTATCCATGTATCAGCTAGGGTCCTATAGCAATGACCAAGAGAAGAGTGATCTCAAAATAGCATGTGCATGTCAAGGCTGGCTTTGTTTAGCCTGGTAGGTCTCATTTTGGGCTTTTTCTTAGTGCCTTTCAGACCGTCCCTAGGTGAGCCAGCTTGCTATCATTGCTCTCAGTATGCACAGTGGTTCTGCCCTGTTTGTAATTGTGCTATGGCAGGCACTTAATAAAGCATCCTTCCTGCAGTTGTTTAAGTATTCTGTTATCATCCATCTCACCAACCTTCCTACCCAGAAGAGTTATGCTTCAATAAGTATTGCTTCAAAGTGGATAGACTCGCTGTCCTCTGGGATCTCATTGTTGGTGATCCCACCTCACCATTTAATTAAATAGAACTTCCCGACGAAACTTCTCTGGAAGCCATTTGTGGAGTCCTGAGCCACATGAACTCTTGCTGTTCTGTACACTATAGACTTTCAGTTTCATTCAGAGTTCATGGTGAACTGAATTAGCCACTTCTCTTCCAGCTGAAGGCACCATGATCTGTCTGGCTCCTTTGCTTGAATAATTCCTATATACTTATTAAATAATAGTTGGTGTCAGGCACAGGTACATGGTTGGGATATTCATTAAATATAATTAAACTCTGTGCCCCAAGGACCACATCATCTTGTAATTAGGGCAAAATGTGTTAAATGCTATAATAGAGGTTTATGAAATATATTTTCGAAGTACAGAGGAAGAAGGAGTAGGAGGAGTGAAACAAAGATGAAACCATCATTTAGGAGTCAAACATTGTAAACTGTGTTGGCAAAAGGCCCACTCATACCAAAAGTGTAAAGGCAGCTCTAAGAAAGGATATATGTACCCAGTGAAAGTTCAGCACAGAAGATCAATAAAAAAGCATGTGTAAGCTCTCCAAAACCATGATTTATCTCAATCTCTCCCTAACCAAATCCCCAATCCTGTAAATTGACCTATGATTCAAAACCTCCATAGAGCTTAAGTGATGTCACTAGTGTACCCGACTAATTAGTAACCTCTTTAGGTCTAGAATTCAGATGTCATGACTGAAATGTGATGATAGAAAAAGAGGGAAATATTCTATGGTTAGAACAATTTAAACTATAATAAGCCCTTCTGTCTGCCTCTCTAAAGGCCTCTTTAATTCATAATACATAGGAATTGGGATTTAGGATTATGTAATTTCTCACATATCAACACTGGGAACTCTAGGCTATGGCCAGGTCTTCTAGACTGTAGTGAGTTGAGAAAAGTAATGACATTAATTCCTTTTCAATGATAAACATCATTATATATATCAAATAAAAGCCAATCTCAAATTCTGAATAATGCTTACAAATTTTTTGTACAAACCAATAAATGGTTAAAACTATTATGTCACTGGAGAGTAGTTTTAGCCTTAACTTATTTAACTTTTCTGTGATCTCTGACACTGTTGACTACATATCTTCCATTTTCAAAATTGTTATTTATATTTACATTTTGGATCCTATTTTACTATGTCCTGGTTTTTTAATACTTTGTTTTTCCTTCTCACCACACTCTCTTCTTTCTCCTTAAATCTTGGTGTTCATCAGGTCAACATTCTTAGCTCTCCTTTCATTTTTCTTTTTCCTCCCCACTGTTGGGTCAGGGGTGGTCTTACCTAAATTCATAGCTTCTTAATGACTTACTTTTAATTAGACCACTTGACTAAACCTAGAAAGTATCCAACTACTTTTTCTGCTTGAATGCCCAGATGGATCTTAATCCAAACATACTTTTATAAACTTCCAGTGTAGTTAACATACAGTGTTAAATTTGTTTCAGATGTACAGTATAGTGATTCAGCAGTTCTATATATTACTCAGTGCTCATCAAGATAAGTGTCCACTTAATCCAAGCATGTTTAAAGCCTGAAATTATTTTCTTCCTTGAGCCTGTTCCTCCTCCTTTGTTCCTGGTCTTTGGAAATAGCAACACCAGTTGACTCCACTGTCCATATCTGAAACCTGAGAGTCATCTTGGACACCTCCCATGTGCTTACCCTCAGTGTTCTAAATTCTACCTTTGCTAGTTTACCCTACTTTCTACACTCATTACCACTTTTTTTATTCATGCTTTTAGTGTCTTGCCTGCATAATTGTAGCTGCCCTATAACTTGTCTTCTCTGGGCCTATTCCTTTCCTCTCCACTCTGCCCTAACTCAGGATCTGCAGAGACCTTCCTTTTTTTTTTTTTTTAAATAAATTTTCTTTTTTGTTTATTTTATTTTTAAATTTTTTTGTGTTTATTTATTATCGAGACAGAGAGAAACAGAGTAGGGGAGGGGCAGAGTGAGAGGAAGACACAGAATCGGAAGCAGGCCCCAGGCTCTGAGCTAGCTGTCAGCACAGAGCCCGATGCTGGGCTTGAACCCATGAACCGTGAGATCATGACCTGAGTCGAAGTCGGAAGCTTAACCGACTGAGCCACCCAGGTGCCCCGGTTTATTTGTTTTTGAGACAGAGAGAGACAGAACATGAGTGGGGGAGGGGTAGAGAGAGAGAGGAGACACAGAATCTTAAACAGGCTCCAGGCACTGAGCTGCCAGCATAGAACCTGATCCGGGGCTTTAACCCACAGACTGCAAGATCATGACCTGTGAAGTTGGACACATAGCCCACTGAGCCACCCAGGCACCCCTGCAGAGACCTTTCTAATACATAAATGTGATTACAATTCTTGAGTATCCTCTGGTTGCTGTAAGCTTCAAATTCAAATACCTACATTTAGTCACAGGGCCTTCAGAGTTTACCTCGCACTACTTTCCTGCACTATCTCATGTGCATCCTCATCCCATGTATATCAGCTGCTTTAAGATCTGCAGACACACTGAGCTACCTCTGGCCACCACCCTTTTCACTTGGTGCCCCTTCCCAGATATTTCTCTTTTCTCCTGTGATGCCTTCACCTCCTTCCTCAGCCAGTAAGTCCCGCTTATCCTTCAAATCCTGGCTCAAGCAGCATCTTTGTGGTGAAACCTTCCTTGATTTAGGAGCTCTGCCCCTCTTCCCCAGTGGCATCTGATGCTTAGCCCCCTCCATGTAATTCCTTATCAAACTCTAAGCTCCCTGAGGTCAGGAATTGCTCTTGATTTTGTATGCTTAGCTCACAGGATAGAACCTAGAATATAGACAAATGAAGATCTCATTTACAAGAGCATGGTGAAAGAAGCAGAAAAATAATTATAAAAATGGATCTTTTTAAAGATGCCTCTCAGACAATCAGAAATACAAATGTGAGATTGACACTGGAAAAAATTGGCAGGTAATACAGGTTGGAGCCATTGTTGATTACAGAGGGGTGTGTGAAGAGAGGTGATGCAGAAATCTAGCTCTGCAGATACATTGTAACTCTCCATAATTAGTCCCTTGAGGGATAAAATATTTATTTTAATTTAAGTGAGCAGGAATTTCTGTTTATAGCTGCTCAATAACATTTTTAGAGTCTTTTGTATACAGGCTCTGTGCTCTTCCCCAGGACACAAAAATGAGTAAGATGGATGCTTACCCGCTAGCAGAAAGCAAGACACTTGTACACTGCAGGGCTAAGAGGTTTGGATGGCTTTTAGGATAGTCGTATGTCAAGAGTGACATAGAAACAGAACAATGAGGCAGTGCTTGTTTTTGGGGGTAGGAAGATGATTGGAAAAGTATTGTCAAGGAACCTCATAGAGGAGAGGGCACCTCCAATGACTCTTGAAATATAATGAGGGATTTACCACTTAAATAAGGGAAAAAACCACAAAAGGAAAGCCACTAAAGCATATAGCTATAGAGTGTGTATAGAAAATAACTACTTCAGTAATATTAGAGCAGAACTTCTTGTAATGGGAAAGGCTACAGCTTCCTTTGCACAACTTCTAGAAGGGTAGCTGGGGCCATGTGTCAGATAATTAGTATGCCATGATGAGAAATTTGTACTTAACATAATAATAATAATCAGGTAACCACAGTAGGGTTTTACTGAGGAAACTGGCAATGTCATATCTGCAACTTAGAATGGACCACTCTGAAGGAGTGAAATGGATGTACTAGAAATGGGGAAGAAGCAGAATACTACAGGGAAAGAGAGATCCATTAAAAGACTTGAAATTGAATACAAATAAAATGAGTGGAAAGACCACATTCCAAAAACGTTTAGGAAGTAAAACCAGCAAAAATCAGCAACTGGAATTTCTAATTTGTATTTATTTAAACATCACATCTTTGGCTAACAGATTTCCTTTTGCTTCGAGAAATTTTAACTTTGTCAAATTAAACAGCAAAAGGATGCTAAACACTCACTAGTAAGCATGCGTGCTTTTCTGCTCTTGAATAAAATTTAGGCCCCAAGAAAAATAGACCATGAGAATCATTATAAAGTATTCATATCACATTGCAGCCTTACAGTGAGTTCATTCAGAATTGACACTCCTTGGGGACCCTGGCGGCTCAGTCACTTAAGTATCCAACTTCAGCTCGGGTCATAATCTTGCAATTCGTTAGTTCGAGTCCTGCATCAGCTTCTGTCCTGACAGCTCAGAGCCTGGAGTCTGCTTCAGACTCTGTGTCTCCCTCCCTTTCTCTGCACCTCCCCCACTCACACTCTGTCTCTCTCTCTCAAAAATAAATAAATATTAAGCAATTAAAGAAAAAACAGAATTGATACTCTTCTGAGCTCTGGATTAGATGCACCTGAAATGGTTTATGTTTTAAATGAGGAAATGTGGCTCCCAATAAAGGGTTCCTGGGAAATAGTGCAGGAAGGCATTCTGGTACCGTGTCAAGTATGATGCACATTTTGCTAATTCCATCTGGAGATTGTAAGTCCAGACTGATATGATGGGAAATGCAAATTACTAAAGTTGAATACATAATATATTAAATACATTTTTCATTATTGATCAAACAGGGAAACAGTAGCAAAGTATGTGGAAAAAAATTAAACATATTTAATCAAAAGTTAAGAAATTTTTATAATTATGTTTTCTTTTCATGGCTATATATGCTTTCTGTGCACAATTTTTAAGAAACCTAAGAATATTTTTAGGTATACAAAGATAGTACAGAGAGTTCCCATGTATCCATCACCCAGTTTCTCTACTGTTCATATTTATATTTGTAAAAAGTAAGAAACTAACATTGACATATTGCTATTAATTTGACTAAAGACTTTATTCATATTTCACTAGTTTCTCTACAGATGTCCATTTTCTGTTCTTGGGTGCAATTCCAATACCACTGTGTTTAATCATCATGTCTCCCCTACTCTGTGACAGTTGCTCAATCATTCCTGGCTTTCATGATCTTGAGCAGTTTGAGGAGTATTGCTCAGGTATTGTTTAGAATGCCCTTCAGCTTGGGTCTAATGTTTCCCTCATGGTCATTTTGGGGTTATGGGTTTGGGAGAAAGAAAGACCATAGAAGTGAAGTGGAATTGTGGTATTTGTGATTTGTGACAGCAACATGACCTATTACTGATGATGTTAAACGTAATCGCTTTTAAGGTAGTTTCTGCAATGATTTTCCACTGTAAAGTGATTATTCTTCCCTTCCATACTCCATTCTTTGGAAGAAGTCACATAAGGAACATTATGCCCCACCTCCTGGAATAGGAGATATCTATGTACATTATTTGGAATTCTTCTCTAAGGGACATTTGTCTCTCTTCCTCCATTTATTTATTTATTCAGACATTTACATCCATATGGACTCATGGATATCTATTTTATACTTTGGGTTATAATCTAATACCATCTTTTTCATTCATCAAATTGTTTCACCTTGGCCATTGGGAATTCTTTCAGTTGGCTCCTGTTCCCTTTAGCATGCCCACATCATTTTGCTTTTTTAACACTTCATTACTTTCTTAGCCTACAGGCTGTTTCAAGCTCAGACTGTATAATCTCTTCCCCTGCCCTAGAATTAGGCATTTCTCCAAGGGGTTCTGATTCCTTGTGTTGGAGAATGATATTTAATAATCAAGATCTGGACTACCCTGCTTTTTGAAAAACAGTTTTTCCATTGCTATCTTGTATTCTGAGAACAAACCAGAAAGGTCATCCTCCTATCATCCTTATCCAAAGAGCAGTTATGACTTAGAGAGTTTTTGAAGAACATGAACTTCCATTCTCCACTATTGGCACTGGACACATAGCTGACCCACTGGCCTGGTGGTGCTGGTGTTGGCATCGTAATGTACTTCTGCAATTTGGTTATGAAAAATAATTCAAGGATTACTGTATGTATCATTAACTCCCTTCATTTTATAGAGGAACCGAACGTAGACCTAAGTACGAAGCGCATGCCCAATGCCACACAGCAAAGGAAGCCAGTTCTTTACCTTTAATGAATAAGATATTTTCCATGCTTACATTCAGTGTGTATTTATTCATACCTTTTAAATCAGTGAGACTCAACCCTGGCTCCTTCTTGGGAATATTTAAAAATCCCTGTATCCCAAACCTACTGTTGGAAATTCTGATTTTAAAATGTTCTGGAATAGTACCTAGCAACTAATTTTTTGTTAAAACCTTACAGATGATATAAGGAACAGTCAGGTTTGAAAATTACACTTTAGATGAACAAACTTAATCCTGCCAGGGCTCAGATATAGCAGATTATATTTCCTTTATTGTGACATTTCTGAGTGATGTTGGATTTATATTGTATAACTTGACATCTCAGGTCCCTCAGTTTAATTTGACAAACTTGCATTTCATTTACTTTGTGCTTAGCGCAGGGATGGATTCCCTGGGAGGAGGTTAAAATTAAGAATATAGGGGCCCATGGGTGCCTCAAGTCAGTTAAGTGTTTTACTTCAGCTCAGGTCATGATCTCACGGTTTGTGAGTTCAAGCCCCACATCAGGCTCTGTGCTGACAGCTCAGAGCCTGGAGCTTGCTTCAGCTTCTGTGTCCCCTCTCTCTGCCCCCTCCCGCTCACATTCTGTCTCTCTCAAAAATAAATAAACATTAAAAAATTTTTTAATATTAATATAAATCAGTTGTAGTCTCTTTCATACCAGAGCTTACATTAATAGGGGGCATTGGTATGGATACAAATAAGAAGGATAAGAAGGGAGACAGGTAGATGCTAAAAGAAGTATAAAGCTCCAGGGAGTGAAATGGGAGTTCAGAGGAAAAAGGAATGTTGATGTAAGTGGACAGCTCTTTTTCTTTAGCAAAAGGAAGTGCCCCTTTCCTTCTGAGATGTTATTATCCTCCATGGATGGCCTTTACCAAAACTGTAGCTATCCAGGGAAGCCAGAAGTCCTATTATTTTGTGTGAAAAGTCCATTATTGTCATGCATTAGTTAGCATGGTTATTGCCCTGGTCTTGATTAAGCTCCCTCAAGCAGGATGCTAAGCAAACCATGTTAACAATGAATCCAGCTGTAAGAAAACTTATGTTATTTTTAGGCATCTTAACTGAAAATTGCTTTGTCCCATTGCTGGGCAATGCTTTTATTACTGTTTTTACTGCTGGTAAATTAGATTGCATGTTGTAGAAATTATGCATAACTGCACAGTTTTTAATATTTGCTACTGTAATCATTTCTGTAATTATGATCTGGAAGCCAGTGCTGCAAGCTGTTACTGCGGATGGCTATTTCACTGAGTTCTAATGATGATATTGACTGAAAATTCTATCTGCAAAGGCCCTGCTAGCAAGTGACTCCCTGGTGATGTGAGGCAGATGAGCCTTATCAGTTGCTGTTAATGAGCTTGATTTATGATGTTGGTGGTTTAATCTGACAAGTTATTTTGGGTTTTAGACATTTACATTCCAGCCTTTGGTATTTGCTCCCCCATCGCTTGGTGGAAAGAAAGAAACCTGTTAGAATGTAAAACCAACAGGGTAGTATTGTTCACATACCAAATTTTCTTGTAAAGACTCTCTCCTAGGTGCAATGTCAAGTTGTGTAATACATACTAAGAACAAGACACATGAAACTGTTACTTGAATAAATTATTAATCATGGAATGGCTTTTATGTTTGCTCTGGGAGTGGCCTAAACAACCACAATTAATGGGTCCATTACCAATTTTCACAGAGTGAGGTGATGCCTCAGTAGATATTGCTTCTTTGGTTGAGCTTGTGGCTCATCATTAGTTTATTACGCCTGATTCATACTGTTGCCAGAAAATACATAGGTACACAGAGTATACATCCCAAGGGAAACAAAAACCCTAAAATGGCCTTACACATAAATAAGATCAGTGGCCCATAGTTGTGTGACTTGTGGGGTCTGCAGGAATGTTTGTTCTCCCCCAAACCCATCCTCCCAGCACCAGCCCAAATACCATGTTGTCTGGAGTTCTGCCATGTGAGCTTTGGAAACAATTTTGCTCTCTTTATGCTCCTGCTAAAAAAAATTTAGTAGTATGGGAGACTAACAGATGAAGTTTTCACAGGCTTATGTAATTTTTTTGCCCTCAATGAATTATGTCAACTTGGCCAAAATGGAATGGACTGCCTCCAGCTGTTGTGAATTTTTCTACATTGTGGTGTCAAAGCAAGAGTCTAGAGGATGTTGGCAAGCATTCAGAAATTGAATTGGTATGAGGCCACTAAATGGTATACATTTTTCTTCCAACTCTGAGTCTCTATCATTGGATCAGTCAATGAAACTCTCTGAACCTCTGCCTTACCTGTAAAATAGATTCGTAGGATTTCTTCATTCTCTTCAAGCTTCTTAATTTGACTCTTACCGTATAAGAGGATAGGGTAGGCCAATATGTAGGAGAAGACTTGAGAAGAGCAAAAGAGAAAAAGAATCTTTCAGGAATTGGCTTTACTACCTTTATAAAGGAGACATTGGTTTCATTTTTCTTTGATGGGTAATAATTCACCTGGAGTCATTAGAGCGTGGATGCCTATAGAATCCTCTGAGCTCAAAGGATACGTTCCCTGTCATCTGTTAGGTAATTCTGGAGAATGGTATGCTTTATGTCTTTGCCAACATCTGAAAGTCTTTTAAATGAGGAGATAACTTCAGCCCAGGGAAGTCACCTCTTAACAAGTTCACTGGAAGTTGGACAAACTTTTCAAACTCTTATCCACCCTTCTTGCTATATTCTTTTTTCTAATTCATCTTTTATCATAAACTGAACAGTGACAGGCAACCCAGTTTCTGTCCTTTTTTTGCTGTCTTCTCCATCTAATGTCCTGTTTGCCTTGCCTTCTTTATTTCCTTCTCTGCATTTCTTTGTGCAAAGCGCTCTGGTTAAGGAGTAGATTATGGTACAAAAATGAAGGCAAACAGCATTTTTCCCTTTGGCAATGAATGATCAAGCCTGAGGTTCAACTGAAGAGAGTTAAGGAAATACATTTTTTCAATGGGATGTCATTTCCACCATTCTTCCCCTAGAACATTCTTCCTTTCTTTTTATCTTTATCTAGCTTTATCTATACAAACTCTTCTTTTTTGTTCAGCTTTATAAAATGCTGATGAGGGTATTGACCCAACTAAAAGCAGAGATAATTGGAGGAATTCATTAGAGCATTCACCTTCTAATGTTCATTTGTGAGTACCCTGTTTATTAAGAAGAGCTGCATTCTTCTGACTCTCTTGATTTTGAATCACTAGTAATTTTTCTCCCGTCTAACTATACTAAAACTAAAAAATGTTTTATGAGTTAGATCACTAACAATGACATCATTCAAACACTGTCACCTAGGTAATGGAATAATTACCATAGCAACAGAGCCTTTATCTTTTAGTAGCTATAAAAATTTGACAGATGGGAGAGACTGACTAAAGATTTAAAGCAGGACATAAATGTAACATTTCTTAGTGGCCAAAGTCATA
>PJEM01005636.1:0-126480 GCA_004023845.1 Helogale parvula | reverse complement strand
TACTTATCTCCCTGGCATTGGTGCCATTTAACTAGCAATATGTGGTTATTCAAATTGAGGAAACAGCAGGGGAGGGACATTCACTATTTGACCCAATGGGCTGCTAGCTCCTGGCCCTGCTTTCACCACTTGACAATATCACTGAAACAACACAATGGATTCAACAAAAGGAGCCACAGCAAGGTTAAGGATGGAGTAGATGATTATACTGATACATGTACTTGTTCCTACATCCTAATTTGCCATATTATCTGTGTCAAAAAGTATGGTCACACCTATGATGATTTACGTGACTAATGGAAATACTTGAAGGATGTAATGTTATAAGGATTCTCTCATTTTACATGTATACACACATGACCATCAAACAAAGAACTTTCATAAACTTAGGATAACTCAATTGCATGAAAGTGATTTACCAAATTCAACCAGTAGATGAAACAAACAAACAAACAAAAAACAGTTAGTACAGTTGACAGTTGCTGGAAAGCAGCAAAGGTAGAGAAATGCCTGACCCTTTTGTGTTTTTGACAAATGGCAAACCTCAAAAGACCACCATATACTTTTGGATAAGACTTACGTCCATCCTTCCTTAAGACTTGCTTGTTTATCTGTCCTTATAAAATCCAAGATCCTCTTGCTTTTTTTTCTGAAACATTCTTCACTAAAGAATGTATCCCTATTCCAATAGCCTGAATAAAGTCATTTCTTTAAGTCTGGTGCATTTTATTTTTGACAACATAAATGAGAAGACTTTAATGAAAATACAATTTGTATCCTTGGAGAGTGTTATTCTATATGATAAATAAACATGATGATATGCAAAGAAGCAACTTAAATTATTTTAACAATTGCAAGTAAACGCCAAAAAATACAATTTAAAGCAAGATTTACACTGCTGAAATATTAGTGATCTAAGTGATTGAGCTAAAAGACATTCAAGAGCACGGTTTAAAAAGAAATCGTGTGAAAAGTTAGATAAGTGACATGGAGCATTTATCACAAAGTTTCACTGTGTATGTAATAGGAGTTTTGTGGGAAAAGTCCCAAGAGTGGAAAAAAGGCAAAAATCAAAGAATTGATTGTTGACATATTTTGAGACCTGAGGAGACACAGGCTTTCACATAGAAGGGATTACGGGTGGCAAGACAATATATTTTGGAAGAATAAAAGATGTACATCTAGGGCTATCCTCATAAAATTTCTATGCTCCTGGAAAAAATCCTAAAACCTTTCAGAATGGAAAGTCTTGAAGAGGTTACTTACAAAGTAACAGGACACAGAATTAGCATCAACTATTTTAATGCATAATGTCATCAAATAATAATGGTATTAACATATTTAGGACAAGCTTGCTCTAGTTTTTTGAAACTGTTTTCTCTTTTCATCTTCTTATCAATCTGATGAAGTGGGTCCTTATTATAACCCTCCTTTTTCAGAGAAGGAGTTTAAGACACAAAAATGTTGACTAAGTTGCTTAAAGTCACACAGCTCGTAAGCAGTGTATAGAGATTCAAACACAGACAGCCTGGCTCCCGAGTTCATGCTTTTGTTTCGCTTGAGGGAAATGCAAAGAGCAAACTATTATCCAAATCTGAGAGAAAAATAAATGTATTTTTATGCACACCAAAACTGAGACATTTAGCTTAATGGCATGACTTAGGACATCACTTAGGACTGAGCCCTGGACATTCTAATATTTAGAAGTTGGGCCAAGGAGATCCAGGAAAATGGGGCCAGATTCAAGAGTGGAGTTTCAGACACTAAGAAAATGTTCCATGAAAAATGGGTGATGTCAATACTGAATACAGCTCAGGTTGAATGGGAGGGATTAAAGTATAACCTTTGGATCTGGTAATGTGGAGATTATTGGAGACAAAAATCTGACTGGGACAGATTCCTGAAAGAATGGGAAAGAAAGCTATAGGGACAGAAGGTACAAATTTTCCCTGATTACATGTCCATCCATGAACATTGTCCCCTCCATGGTATGCTGAGCCATATCTAATTGGATAAAAGACCTAAACTTAAATTACAAAATTTTAAAATACTGGATAAAAGAATGTAGGGATGTATTTATATTTACAGTGGGACCTACTTAAGCAAGGCATGAAACAGAATTTGCATTACAGAGGAAGTGATAATAGTTGTAAGCTAAGGTTCAAAAGTCACAATTCACTGGTGAAAGTATTTGCCATCAGTGAAGCAGGCAAAGGATTTCGATTTCAGTTATCAACAAAAGGCAGACAAATGAATATAAAACCCTCAAATAATTTTAAAACACAATTTAAAGATGATGAAATACAAATAATATGAATATGAAAAATAAAAATCTTACATACAAGAAAATACGGGAATGCAAATTAATTAAATTGGATATTATTCTTGACCATTTGTTGGAAGAAATGAAGATAATTTTAACTATGCTAAGTTGGTGATGATGCATGAAAAAAGGTTACTCCCATACACTAGTGGCAGGAATGGAGATTGAACCAAAAGTTTTGGAGTCAGTTTGGAATCCTGTCAAAATTTAAGTGATAACTTAAATTTCAGAATTTAGTTCTTCATACTTCTTAACTCTTGTGTAAAATGAAGTGCATTGCAATATTATTTTGCAATAAAAATACCCTAAAAACAAATTAAATACCAATCCCTGGCTGCAGAGTTGAATGTGTTATAGAGCATTCAGGCTTTGGATGTTGTGCATCTTTAAAGAAAAATAATGTAAATTATTTTGGTGGTATAAAATGACCTCCAAGCAAGTGTTAAGTATGGAAAAGCAAGGTGTAGTATTGTAAGGCTGAACCAAACAGACGCCATGACAGGCTTTGTTTCCCCTCTAAACTAGAAGGCCTAAGGTCAGTCCCTCTGGAACCATTTGGCCATTTGGCCATTTGGCAGTTATACATTACCCGGGGCAAAAGCAGACAACTTTGCGGTATCCAATCAGGAAAGCCCAGCTACCTCACCCCACATTCCTAAGGGTAAGGCCTGCAGATGGGAACTCTAGATAGGACCCTGTTACCTAGAGTTAAAGTTAACCCGATAGTCACCAAACAAGACCCTGAACTCGCTCTGAAATTGGTTAATTTCAAAGATACCCTAAATGTTGTAATTGGGTCCCACCAAAAGTAACGAACACCCTGGACAATGTGTATGGTTAGAGTTACTGCCAATGCTGTTGTACCATTATGATTGGGTCACTGTACCTATGTCACAATTTCTTGTAACTCCCCCTTCCCAAACCCCATAAAAACCCTACTCAGCCCTTGCTCGGGGCTCTCAGCATGGATCCACTGCGTTGGTGAAGGCTGTGAGACGGAACTTAGGCCCGGCGAGCCTAAGCCATAATAAAACTGCCCTTTGCTTTTACATGCGTGCCTTGGTCTCCCTGGCGGTTTCTGGTTTTGGGGTGATATTGAAATCTTGGGCATTACAGTATAAATTGTTGACCAAATTTGATTTTAAAAAAAGATATAACTAGCTCCCTAATGATACACAAAAGAAAGAATGTCTGGAAATCTACATGAAAAATGTAAACCACAATAACCTCTGAGGTATGCATTTAGGATGTGAGGAGAGAAGCAATATAGGATCACTAATTCATTTTGCTCAAAGGTTCATTGAATCACTTGAACTTTTAAAAAATAAAATGCTTATGTATTTTGAGAGAGAGAGAGAGAGCAAGCAAGGGACAGAGAGAGAGGAAGATAGAGAAATCCAAACAGGCTCCACTTTGTCAGCTCAGAGACTGTTGCAGGGCTTGATTTCACCATCCATGAGACCATGACCTGAGCTGAAATCAAGAGTCAGAAACTTAACCAATGAAGCGTGCAGGTACCTCAATCACTTCAAAGTGTTTTTGTAAGTGTTTTTTTAATTTATTTTTGACAGAAAGACAGAGCACAAGTCGGGGAGGGGCAGAGAGAGAGGGAGACACAGAATCTGAAGCAGGTTCCAAACTCTGAGCTGTCAGCACAAAGCACCATGTGGGACTCAAACCCATGAAACAAGAGATCATGACCTGAGCCAAAGTCAGATGCTTAACTGACTGAGCCCCCAGATGCCCCTGAGTCACTTGAACATTTTAATGAATAATGCTTTTTTTTTAATTTCTAAAGGAGAAAGCATATTTTTATGTTAAAAGGAAGAATAAAAGAAGTATAATAATAATTATATTCTCACATGCAACATACTAAAACCAATTCAACATGGATTAAAAGAGAGATAAAAAGTAAAGCCTAAAAGGTCTAAAGGGTTTCTCAAAATTAGAAGGATTACTATAAGACCAACACAGTGGGAAAAATCAGTAAGCAGAGTATTGGCATTTCTTTAATATGTACATTTGCATAAAGTATGGATGCATATTTTAATATATACATAAGAAATGAGACACAGAAAAACGTGTTAACAATGGCTATTTTTTGAATGACAACATTTTCTACTTTTACATATTTCTGTAAACTTTCTCTGTCCCCCGCCGCACCAAGGAGCAGCAATTTTGTTTTATAACAAAGTAGAGCATTGTCTCAAGTATATATTATATAACTACTATATAATGGCTAGGAATCTGGTGATGGACATCAGCTTGTACATTAGGAAGTTTGTCTTGGTGAGCCTGAGCAATGGCAGGACAGAAAGAATGGACCGGCCTTGACTCTTGTACCCATGTTTGCTCTGGCATTGTTAGCTTCAATAATGAGAATCTGAACTAGGAGATTGGATATTGATTATCTGTATTCTCTATTTTTAGCTGCTTGAGAATGTATACTGGGGATTGAACTGAGGCTGAGTCATCTACATCACACAGCCATTCAGTGCTTTATTTTAATTTAATTTTATTTTTTAGATTCTGAGCACTTTTCCTTTGAATCTTTTCACTCCTCTGTCTCGGAATTGCAGAGGCCAGATCACCATGAAGCCATGTGGATTAAAAGAATTTTGTTGGATGAGTCTGTATTTGGGAACCGCGAGGCAAGTAGATGGAAATTTTGCTCCAAGTTCATTGTATCCCTGATTCTCCCAAACACGGTTCCATCATCCAATAGGAAACGAGCTTCCCTTGACCCATCTGTTAGGAACACACTGTGGCAGGGGCTTCAGATTTAACATTGAGTCCCCAGGAGGTGGAGGCCAGGGAGGTTAAGCAATTACAGTTCTATTTTTTTAAAATTTTTAAAATGTTTATTTATTTTTGAGAGAGAGACAGACAGACAGAATATGAGTGAGGAAGGGAGATATAGCATCTGAAGCAGGCTCCATGCTCTGAGCTGTCAGCACAGAGCCCAATATGGGGCTCAAACCCCAAATCACAAGATCATGACCTGAGCAGGAGTCAGACGCTTAATCGACTGAGCTGCCAAGGCGCCCCAAGCAATTACAGTTCTAATATGAGCTACAATTTCTGTTAGGGGCTGATTGTGTTCCCCCAAAATTCATGTCTTAAAGTCCTAACATCCAGAAGTTCAGTATTTGGATATAGGGCCTTTAAAGGAGTACTTATGTTAAAATGAGGCTTTAGGGGGTCTGACTCCAATTGCCTTGTGTTTTTATAAAAAGAGGAGATTGGGGGGCACCTGGGTGGCTCACTTGGTTGAATATCCAACTTCAGCTCAGGTCATGATCTCATGGTTCATGAGTTAGAGCCCTGCATGGGGATCTGCGCTGACAGTGTGGAGCCTGCTTTGTTCTGTTCCCTCCTTCCTCTGTCCCTCCCCTCCTTACACACTCTCTCTCTCAAAAATAAAGAAAATTAAAAAAGAAAAAAAAGGAGATTGGGACACACAGAGGGATGCCAGGGGTGTACCTGCACACATAAAAGACCCTGTGAGGACACAGCAAGAAGGTGGCCCATAACCTTGAATGTAGACTTCTTGTGTCCAGAACTGTGAAAATAAATGTCTATTGAAGCCATCCAGGCTGTGGCATTTTGTTACAGCATTCCTAGTAACCTAATAAGAAGTTCAAGGTGCTCTTACAAAGTGTAATGGGCAAGCACTGCTTTCCACAGGGAGAGGCTGTTGAGCCTTAGTAAGAAGGGAACTGTAAGTGGCCGTGTGAATGCAATCCAGGTCGAAGAAACACTAAGAGAGGTGGGAGAACTTAGAGGAATTTAAACAGGAAATTCATCTGATTTTTTTTTTTTTGAATTTTCAGGAGATAAAGCTATGACATGGCAATCAGTGAGAATCTTGGGTGGACGGAAGACGGCAAGCACAGGTAAATGCACTGGTGTCCAAGGGCAAAACAAGAAAGGTGCACTGTTACCAAACCCCAGAGCATGGGGTGGTCAGCAAGGTGTTGCAAGGATGAGCGGTGTCGGTGTCCTGGATGTCGGTGGGGGTCAGCAGCCCTGAGCAAGCCCCATGTTGACACCAAACTGAAGTGACCTGAGGAAGGAATGGGAATTCAGGAAATGGAGACAGTATCTTCAGGCAGCTTCTTTGAGAACTTTGGCTGTGGGAGCCTGGAAGGACTTTAAATGGGAAACGCTGGCCATTTGGATAAATGCATTTGTAGATTCCTTTGATTGTGGACAGTGGTTCCGAGTGTGAGGAAGCAGCAGCAGCACTGGGAACTTGGAAAATGAGAATTCCCAGCCCCCACTCTTCCACCCACTGAAACAGAACCCTCAGGGTCAGGGCCCAGAGAGCCACTGCTTTTGGAATATCATTTAAAGTGTATGGAAGGGCGCCTGGGAGGCTCACTCAGTTAGGCATCTGACACTTGATTTCAGCTCAGGTCATGATCTCATGGTTCATGGGTTCGAGCCCCATGTCGGGTTTTGTGCTGACAGTGTGGAGTCTGCTTTAAATTCTCTCTCTCCCTCTCTCTCTCTCTCTCTCTGCCCCTCCCCTGCTTGCATGCTCTTTCGCTCTCTGTCTCTTTCAAAATAAATAAATATACTTTTTAAAAAGTGTATGGGGTGAACTAGACATAGAAAACCCTTATAATTGATAGACTTTATATCTCAATTTTTAATTACTTTCATTCATTTATTACTGTTCAGTAAAGGGAGATATGCATGTGTAAACACACACTGGCTTCTACACCAGAAGTCATAAAGAGTGAGTCTAAGAAATATGAAATGTCTCGCCAGAACATTGTGGTCATGTTTTGTGAGGCTGCTGTCTTAACTTATATGGTTAAAGACATTTACTATTTTTGGTGTGTTTGTTCTTCTCCACCTACTCCCCCGCCCCCACCCACATTGACTTAACATAACATATATTATGTGCACTCAGTTTATTTGAGGAAATTTTTTAGCTTTCATAACTTCTCTCTTTCTTATATACAGTAATTTTCCTATTATTCAAAACTGCTTTCGAATTTTAAACTCAGAGATATTTATTTCCATTTGATTCATATTGGTATACCTGTTATCCTTTCCAAACTCTTTATTAATTCATACCTTTGGACATAATTATAATTTAACCATTTAGATCTTTTATAGCTTTGCTTCTCATTGATTTGTGTTTCTCATCTCTCTGAGTTTCGCCATGATGTGTTTTTGCCCTTATTACTCTTCATCGTTGTAGCAAATGTGAATGGTAGTGAAGGAGAAAGGACCGCCATGTGCCCCTGTGTATTACGTACAGGGCTTAGCACTTAATTGGGGCCAAGAAATTTGAGCAGCTATCATTGCATTATCACAGTGACTCCAACGATCGGCATTGGAACTTCATTCTTGATTTGTTCATTCACTCTTTCCAACCCTAGTCAGCTTTTTGACTGCATGAACTTGAACTCCTTTAGATTTATAGGTCTCGTGGGCAAAAACCTCTTTTGGTATTTTCTTTTTTAGTAAGAAACACAAAATAACCGTAATCTTCTCCTTGTGTGTTCAAAATACTCCGTCTGAAGACTTACTTAAATTCTAGAAGGATTTATACTAATTTAAATTACAATGGCACCATCTTTTGTGCTTGTCGTTATCTTTCCTAGGCTTTGTCACTTCCATGGCAACACATACTGTACTTTACTTTGTGTTTAAAAATTATTTATGCTGAACAATAAACTAGTTTTTATGAATATTCAACAACGTCTTCCAAGTGGTGGAATGTTCTGGGCCTCTCTTCAACCCTTCCCACACACAACTTCTAAATTAATCCTTTGAAGTGTGGCTCTCATCATGTCACTCCCCAGCTCAAAAGCCATCAGCGACCCCCACTGTTTACCAAGTGAAGCCCACACACCTTAGTCTGGCTTCTGCCTCCTTGATAATCTTATTCTGACCTACTTTTGCAGCTTTACTCCCAACCTGCAAGCATGCGTATGAGACTCCTTTGCCTACAAACAACAGAACAAAGACATTATTCTATCATAAAAAAGCAAATATAAAGTAAGAGCCGATTGTTGTTTGATTAAGTCTCAGTATTACCATGGTTCCCATTCACCTCTGAAATTCTTTTGCTATTCCCTAATCAGGCTGGGGTGGCTGCTTCCATTCAAGGCTTCCTGTACACAAAGAGACAGAATAGAGGAAATTCTTTATCTTATGCCTGTTATCAAGAATGAGGAAAACCTTCCCAGGATCTTCCAGCACATCCTCCCAAATATCTGTGGGGCAGAGTTTGGTTCACACCCATGTTCAAGCCATGTAGCTGGAAAGGTTCAGAATGAGACCATAACTGACCAAAGCTGATGAATACACAGCTCCTGGCTTGGGGGGAGGATTCCGGAATCCCATGGAAGGCATGGCTGCTCAGAAGAGGATGAAGAGAACTGGATTCATTTGCTGAAGAAAGGAAAAATTAACTATTGTAAGATGTGACTTCCACATCAACTAAGCTTATTATTTTCAAGTGAAGACTAACAATCAAGCATTTTTTGTCACTACAATTACATTGCAGGACATGCAGTGACTCTTACCCCTGGATAAGCTTTAATAATATGTACTGTATTTCTTTCTTAAATAAGGTTCATTTACTAGGCCCTGAGGTATCTGAGTCTACTTATCTCCATTTGGGACTTCTTGGACTCCCTTTGGCTACTACAAAAGCCTCCTTTATAGACTCTACTTTCTTCTTTTTTAAAAAATGTTATTAATATTTTATTTTTACTTTTGAGTTGAGAGAAAGAAAGACCATGAGCAAGGGAGGAACAGAGGGAGAAGGAGACACAGAATCCGAAGCAGGCTTCAAGCTCTGAGCTCTTAGCATGGAGCCCAATGCAGGGTTCGAACTCATGAACCATGAGATCATGACCTTAGCCGAAGTCGAATACTTAACTGACTGAGCCACCCAGTCACCCCCATAGACTTTATCTTCTTATACCAGGTTTCCAAGATAAAAGCTTATTTATGAGCTTCTGTATGACTGATCAGCCCTCAAATGATCTTCATCTGGATGCATCCTAGTGAGCAATAAGCACTAATGCAATCAGAGGAGGGGTCAGGGCCATTCCTCAACTACTGGGGGGTTTATAATCGACAGTCCGAGACTCCATCCCTCTTAATAATTCCTAAATATAACCACCTGTGTCACTTCCCTATGTCGTTTATGTAACTCCTTCTTCCTGAATTGCAATGGTTTCCATTCTCCTTTCCTAAATCTAAGGGTGTGTTTATCTAGTTTGTCAAGTAATAGTTTCTTTTTTCAAGTTTTAATATGATGAAAATAGCATGTAGAATGCTGTTGGATTATTTTAATTACAAATTAAATAGAAACATAGATGTAACAACCTTTTAGAGAATTATTGATGACTTTCCTTGAAATAAATTAATTATAATTACATCCCTAAACATAGGCATTTATCCTTAGAGATATATATTCTCTATCTATTTATAGATAGATATTATTTGATATTAATTTGTTAATGCTTTAATGAGTGAAAATATATGTTTACATATATTTGGCAAAATGACCCTTGAATTATTTTTAATAACTACACCTTGGTTGCATTTTTTTTGTTTGTTTTAAGATATAAAATTATTGGCTATGTATCCATCAACATAGAGAATCATTCACATAGAGGAAATGTAATATTAGCAAAGCAAACTCTTTGTATCCTTTATGGAAAGCATTCATTATTTATCTACTAGTTTAATTGATTTAACTACACACAGGAGCGAAACATAGGGGTTTTTGCAACATGTTTAAGGCACAAAGTATTTAATCTCATGAGCACTGTAATAAATAATTTTTTTCACCTGTTACTCTATCTTCAGTAGGCATAGCTTCTGAGAGCCTTGTATATTATCTCTGTCAATGTTGGTATTTGAAATGCCATATGAAACCCACATAATTAAAGTTGTTATATGATATTGTTGAATTACTAAAAACCAAAATCTCTACTCTCTAATCTGAGTAAGACTGAATCAATATCTAGTTACCTTCTTTTACTGATGGCCTTTAATTTCCAAGGTAATAATATGTTGTTTGTTGTTTATCTGCATTCTTTAGGTCATGGCTAATAAGTGGTGTATTTCCTACACACGCTTTTAACTTTGAGAAAATAGGTACCATATATAATATTTTTAACTCTCTCTTTAAAAATTGATGATACTTTCAGGTAAGAAAGAAACAAAAATTTGTATTTTATACTAGTAAATTGTCTGGCAACTGGCAACATGTGCCTTATTAGTTTTTTGTGCATATTTTGTTTTACTGGGTAATTGTAATGATTTACATTAAATTCACATATTTAAATTGGTTCAGGGAATTTTGGTCTCTGATGGCATTTAATCCAGGGGAACTTCTAAAAATGAATTTAGCACATGCTCCCTGCCATTCTAAGAAGGTACTTGCCCTGGTTTGTACCACAGAAGTGTCTCTTTAATCTGCAACTAATAGATCTCTATAAATTTGTCTTGCTCTTGTTCCTATAATACAACACAGGGAGACTTCTGGGGCAATGAACAATTTGCTTTTCTGTGAATCTGTAAAATGTTTGGAACTTCCCTGAGTTGAGAGTAAAACTGCTTGACTGACAAGGAATGCTCACATACACACAAATGCATGCACACACACATCTGATAGATGGAAAAAAATATCTGTGGTAAATAAACGAATGATCTAACTTGGTAAGACAGGAGAACAACTGATACACATTTTGGCAAGATGTTTTTACTTGCTATCTATATGTAACGTGAGGAAACTTTCTTTATCTAATTTATTTTTCAGAATGTAACATCTGACAAGATCCACCTTCAGCAGATGTCCTCTATTAAGAAGAGAAGAAGAAGAAGAAGAAGAAGAAGAAGAAGAAGAAGAAGAAGAAGAAGAAGAAGAAGAAGAAGAAGAAGAAGAAGGGGAAGGGGAAGAGGAAGAGGAAGAGGAAGAAGAAGAAGAAGAAGAAGAAGAAGAAGAAGAAGAAGAAGAAGAAGAAGAAGAAGAAGAAAAAGAAGAAGGAGAAGAAGAAGATTTGTAGCATGGTATGCCAGAACAGCATTTTCTACTGGGGAATCTTGAAGTTGAATTTCAGTGAGTTTTAGTGTGTACCATTAAGGACTACTGGTCCAAAGTCTGTCTTTAAAGTTACCTTGATGACCATTCTTTTTCTCCCCTCTTTTTCTTGGGAAGAACCTTCATAATGAGTTGTGTATCTATCTTCCAGACACTATGAGCCTTCTCTTGTCATAAAACATTTTGTAGCATCCATTTCACAGAGTTTTACAGTCTCACTTGGGATTCTTCATACTTGTGTGCCCTTGTGGCATTTGGGGTGACATATATTTAGATCTATGTCATATTTAATATCCTTCTGGAGATTTTCCACAATATTAATGAGCAAATGCTGTAGTTCATAAGATACCAAGAGCCCATGAGATCATGGCAAGATCTGTAGTTGGAAATTCCAATGAGAATTACCTCTCAATTGACAGTCAAGATTCCAAACTTGTTCTATTTCTTTTAACAATACTCCTGCTCCCTTTAATAGGATATGGACTATTACAATATTGACTCAACTGAGAGATATGTGTGACAAATACTGCAATGGGTATATGCTTTTCCAATATGAAACTTATAGATTGCCTCCTTGAGGGGTACCTGGGTGGCTGGGTCAGTGAAGTGTCCAACTTCTGCTCACACCAGGATCTCATAGTTTGTGAGGTTGAACCCCATGTCAGGCTCTGTGCTGACGTCTCAGAGCCTGGAGCCTGCTTTGGATTCTGTGTCTTGTTTTCTCTCTCTCTGCCTCTCACATGCTCACTCTCTGTCTCTCTTTCACTCAAAAGTAATAAATAAACATTAAACAAATAAAAAAAAAAGATTGTCTCTTTGCTAAGCTTGAGGTGTCTAACAGCCTTATTCCCATGAGTAGGAGGCTGCACACCCATTCTGGTAGCACCATACACTTTGTAGCATTCGTGTTCATTATAATTTTTTGATTACAATCTCAGTTATAAATCTGAAAGTCCTATGTTTTGTTTACCACTGCTTCTTTAGTATCTAATAAACATTGGCTTCAATGAGTGAATAAATCAATTATTTAATATTTAAAAGCCTTATTATGAATGTTAGAGATTGTATTATTTATCTGTACTTTTGAACCAATAGCTTAAGCTTTGAAATATTGGTCACTTGTACAGAAATATTTTAATTATTTGATTAATATTTATATATTCATTTGATTTCATAATCACCCAATGCAGATATACCCAAAGGCTAATAATTATATTGAAAGACCTAAATGTAAGATAGGAAGCCATCAAAATTCAAGAGGAGAAAGCAGGCAAAAACCTCTTTGACCTCAGCCACAGCAACTTCTTACTCAACATGTCTCCAGAAGCAAGGGAAATAAAAGCAAAAATGAACTACTGGGACCTTATCAAAATAAAAATCTTCTGCAGAGTGAAGGAAACAATTAGCAAAACTAAAACACAACTGATGGAATGAGAGAAGATATTTGCAAATGACATATCACATAAAGGGTTAGTACCCAAAAGTCTATAATGAATTTATCAAACTCAACACCCAAAGATCAAATAATCCAGTGAAGAAATGGGCAAAAGACATGAATAGACACTTCTCCAAAGAAGACATCCAGATGGCAAACAGACACATGAAAAAATACTCAACGTCACTCATCATCAGGGAAATGCAAATCAAAAACCACACTGAGATACCACCTCACACCCATCAGAATGGCTAACATTAACATCTCATGCAACAACAGATGTTGAGGAGGATATGGAGAAACAGGATCCCTTTTGCACTGCTGGTGGGAATACAAACTGCTGCAGTCACTCTGGAAAACAGTGTGGAGTTTCCTCAAAAAATTAAAAATAGAACTACCCTACGATCCAGTAATTGCACGAAAGGACTCAGGTATGCTGTTTCAAAGGGGCACATGCACCCCAATGTTTACAGCAGAGTTATTGACAATATCCAAAGTATGGAAAGAGCCCAATGCCCATTGATGGATGAATGGATAAAGAAGATATGATACACACACACACACACACACACACACACACACACACACACAGTGGAGTATTACTTGGCAATCAAAAGGATGAAATCTTGCCATTTGCAACTATGTGGATGGAACTGAAGGGTATTAAGCTAAGTGAAATAAGCCAGTCAGAGAAAGACAAATATCATTTAGCTTTACCCATATGTGGAATTTAAGACACAAAACAGAGGAACATAAGGGAACGGAAGCAAAAATGATACAGAAACAGGGAGGGGCACAAAACATAATTTTGCTAGAGGGGTTGTGGGTGGAGGGATCACCTACATGGGTAAGGGGCATTAAGGAAGACACTGCTAGGATGAGCACTGGATGTTATATTATAAGGGTTGAATCACTGGAATCTACTCCTGAAATCATTATAGCACTATATGCTAACAAGGATGTAAACTAAAAAGAAAGGAGAGAAAGAAAAAGAAAAAAGAAAGGAAGACAGAAAGAAAGCAAGAAAGATTCCAGTAGTTATTGGATTGTCTTCAGGCTACTTCATTTAGATTAATTTAATTGAGTAAATATTATATTTGGCCCCTCTCTTATGCTAACATAACCATCAACATATTTTTAAATTTTAACCATTGTTTGCTCTCTTACCTCAGATGTAACACATGCAAAATGATGGTCTTTTCCACCAGATTTTTCAAAGGATAGTTACAGTGCTTTCAACTGGACACACTCTTCATAATTTACAATGATGATTACTAGTGTTTTGTACATGGAAAGGTGCTATAGTTGTTGAATGAATAAAATAGTCTTCCTCAGACCTCTGATATAAATAGCACATCCTTTTTAGTTGTTTATTTTCATATAATTCTCTCTCTCTTGCTTTTCTGGTTATATAAAAACTGGAATATAGTTTACTGAATAGAACAATTTTATATTACTCATCTTTCTCCAATTGCAAGGAATAATGTAAAATTATCAATCTTTTTCAAATATAGCAATTACAAGTGGGTGAGTAATATAAATGAGGCCTCAGATGCAGAATAAATGAGAACAAATCATTACTTTTCTTCATAATCCAATGGCTCTGAAGAAAATCTCTCTTCACTGGTTAATGTGATTAAGCGGAGATAAAACCATTGGATGATCAGGAACAACTTTCATTTCCCATGCAACTTGCAACAAAGAAAACACATACTTACAAATTTCAAACCAATACTTCGTATAAGAGGCTATTTAAGTGTAAAAGAGGCAGAAAAAGAAAAAGGAGAAAGGGAGGGGAAGAGGGAAGAATGACAAAGGAGACAGGTCATTTTCTGAATCCAGAGAGTGTTCTGTGCATACAAGCATTGAACAAGCACACGCAGAAAACACAAGGAAGAGTAAATAAAGCCACACGAGAAAAGGCAAAAATGAATGGCTTTTATGTAGCTATTACTTCAACTACGTAAAGTGGATCCTAAAGAAGCCATTTATACAAAATTCGATTTAACCATAAAATGTCAATAATAGTTTTTAGATTTATGAAAAATAAACTTGGTCCATTCCTTTTTCCATTAATAAGCCTTTGGACATCTGGTTTAATATGATAAGTAAAAGAGTTTGATTCCTTTTCATTGAAGCTCTGTTGACTCTGTTATCTGAATGTCCCAGGAGGCAAGTACTTTGGCACTCTCTCCAACCTATTTGGTTAGCATTTAACTAGAAAGGCAGGAAGAGACTAATATCCCATTGATACAAGCTACCTCTTTCTATGTGTGTCTCCTTTGTTCCTGTTGTTTTTTTTTTTTTTTTTCAGGTTTCTCCTAATCAGAGTTGGCTTGTACTAGGACATGGATCATAAGGTAGAATTGAATATAGACTCAAAGGAAGCAAATGAAACTTACCTTACAAAGCTCAACATGACTTCCTATTTGTATTTAATTAAAATGCTATTTTATTAAAGTTAAACAAATACAGAATTTTAAAGATGTAATCAAGACACTCAAATAAGTAATTAAGATAATTTACATTCCTGGTTTTCATATAAAGCCTTCAAAATTTGGTGTCTTTGAAACATTTATCTTTCCCTCCAGTTTTATTGAGATATAATTACGAAATCACATCATGTAACTCTAGTGTACAATGTGATGCTTTGACATATGTATATATTGTGAAGTGATCACCATGACCACAGTCAGTTAACACAGCCATAAGCTCATATTGTTACCATTTTTGTGTATTAGGCATACAGTTTTGTATTATTAGGCATACAGTTAACTATATAGTATTGTTAACTATGGTTATCATGTTGTAAATTAGATTCTCAGAATGTATTCATTTTACAACTCAAAGTTTGTACTCTTTGACCATCATCTCCACTTCTTAGCCCCTGACAAACACCAACCTACTCTCATAAATTTGACTTCTTTAGATTCCACAAATTAGTGAGTTCATACAATATTTGTCTTTCTGTGTCTGACTTATTTTGTTTAGCATGATACCCTGAAAGTTCATCTATCTTGCCACAGGTGGTAAGATTTCCTTCTTTTTTATGGTTGCATAATAATAATAATAATAATTTATGAAAAATTTTCCATAATGATAAATTACTCACAAGACTTGGAAACAACCTTAGTATCTGTCATAGACTCTGGGTCTAAAGTTCTCTCTTGTCTTAGCAAGACAGCAGGATGAAGAATTAAAAAATAGGAGAGAGAGATGGCTAATGTCTAGTAAAAGACAAGAGCCCTGAATAAGGTCCTTACGCCGTATTTATTAAGATCAGAAGGCTTACAAATGTGATGGGCATGCGCAAAGAGACAAAGAAACTGAACATTCACTCATGGGCATGAGGGAAAGGGAGTTTTTGAAGATTGACACAGCGTTTGGGATTCAGGTCAATATAAAGCAAAATCCAGGCGCCAGGCAGATGGGCAGATGGTTGTTAACTGGCAGATAGGAGGCTCCATGTCTGTCTTAGCTAGCCTAGGGAAGAAGACAGGGGAAATAACCTCAGGGTTAACAAAACACCTTTTCTTCTGTTAACCCTCTCCACTCTGGACTGCTTAGCCTGCAGCTCAGCTGTCTATAGTGCAATTTACTTGTTTTGCCTAACCTGGCCCTCTTCCGTGAAAGCATCTTCTCTGCTATAGTACTAAATTGAGGGACACTTTTGTTCTACATTCCTAATCTTGCTTACCTCATATGCCTTTGTATTGGGAGTCTTTGTGCCCATTCCTACCTTGGGGCTTTGCCCATTCTTCTCTATCTTTGGGGTCCAACACACCCCTATTCTCAGGGTGCAAATCATGTTTACCCAAACTAGGATGAGAACATCCTATGGCTTTTTATTTCTCTATGTCTTGTTAACTCATTGGTATAAGTCCGGGGGATTCCTAAGACTAACCCCCACGAATATCTATCAAAAGATCAATGGGTAAGGAAAATGAATAACATTACTATATCTATTTATCAGATATAAAATACTGCAGGGAACATGGGAATCCAAATATTTCTTTGAAAGAGTGATTTCATTTCTTTTGGATATATACCCAAAAGTAGGATGGCTGGATCATGTCGCAATTATATTTTTATTTTTAAAAAAAGTTTATTTATTCTGCAAGTGAGAGAGGAGGGGAGGGGAAGACACAGAATCCCAAGCAGGCTCCATGCTGTCAGTGTACAGCCCAGTGTGGGGCTTGATCTTACAAACTGTGAGATCATGACCTGAGCTGAAATCAAGAGTCTGTAGGGATGCAGGTCCGATTCAGCCTTCCCCTATACTTAAAGGGGAAGGTGCCGGCTTCTCCGTATGAAAGGGCGCACATTCAGGCGGGACAACTCCTGTGGCGCCCAATCAGGAGAGGCCAGCTGACACGTTTGACCTTTCTAGGGGCGGGCCTAGTCACACCCTATGTAAGGGTCCTGGGCCCACTCTGATTGGTCAATAATCTAAATGTTGTGATTGGCTCCCACAGCTGCCAGTATTGATAGGGGGGTAGGGATTGGAGCACTGTGCCTGTGTCGTCATTTCCTGTAACTCCCCCTCCCAAACTCATAAAAGCCCTACCCCTCCTTTGTTCAGGGCTCTCTCTCCATGTGGCCAGCGGGTTGGTGGAGTCTGTGAGCCCACGCTTAAGCTCGTAATAAAGCCCTTTGCTTTTTGCATGCGTGACTCGGTCTCCCTGGTAGTCTCTGGTCTTTTTTGGGGGTGATATTACAAACTTGGGCATAACAAGTCAGATGCTTCACTGACTGAGCCATCCAGGAGCTCCTATTTTTAATTTTTAAGGAAACTCTATCCTGTTTTCCATAAGAGGGCTGTGCTAATTTGCATTCCCAACCACAGTGAAAAAATTTCCCTTTTCTCCACAGTCTGACCACCAGTTATGTCTTGTTTTTTTAAAGAATAGTCATTCTAATGGGAATAAGCTATCTCACTGTAGTTTTAATTTGCATTTCCCTAATTTCTGGGGCCCTGTCTTAGATTGCACACAAAAATTAACTCAAAAATAAATTAAACACTTAAATGTTTAAAAACTCCTAGAAAAAAACTCTTAGAAGAAAACAAGTAACTTTCTTTGACATAGTGTTTTGCATAGGACACCAAAAACAGTAGCCGCCAGAGCAAAAACAAACAAGGAGGACTATGTGAAACTAACAAGCTTTTGTACAGCAAAGGAAACCATCAGCCAAGTGAAAAGGCAATCCACGAAATGGTAGAAAATATTTGCAAACTCTAAAGCTGAGAAGAGTTCATATCCAAAATATATAAAGAACACATACCACACAGTAGAAAAATATCAAACAATCTAATAAAAAAGGGCAGAGGATCTGAGTCAACATTTTCCCAAAAAAGACATATAAATGGCCAACAGGTAAGTGTAGAAGTTCTCAACATCGCTAATCATGTTCTTAAAAAGTTAAAGCCTCCTACTTTCTGTTGAACTCCTGCATGCCACCTGGCTTAGAGTTCCTACATGCTGTCAGTTTTTCCTCCTTTTAGCTATTATGTTTCTTCCGCTATTTATTTCCATCTTTCTTTATTTTTTTAAGTTTATTTATTTTGAGAGAGAGAGAGAGCGAGCACATGCATGCATATGGGGAAGGGACAGAGAGAGAGGCAGAGAGAGAATCCCAGGCAGTCTCCACACTGTCAGCACAGAGCCCCATGTGGAGCTTGAACTCATGAACTGTGAGATCATGACCTGAGCTGGAGTTGGTTGCTTAACCAACTGAGCCACCCAGGTATCATTGTCTCCATACTTCTAAATGGAAAACTCAACGTGCTATTTTTGATTTTTAAAACTAAGACTCATATTAAATTTTGACTGTATTTATTGACTTCCTGCTGTGGAAAATAAGTAGTAGCTTTTCTGTATGCTTAAGCAATACTACTTTTATTCTTTATTTTTAATTTGTTTTAATTTGTTTAGGGTGGACTATTAATGAAGCCAATGACAGAAACTTTTCCTATAAAGCCAACCACCACAGCAAGCACAGGAAATATAATTTGTTGCTAAATACTATGCTCACTCTGGCAATTTCCTTTGGTTTTAACTCTCTCCTTTGTATCTATCTGATCTGGCACATAGAGCACATATAAGTAATCTGTGAGTAATTTGAACAGGTGTTTAAATTACTTCTGAGAGCACCAATCCAGATTTATAACAAATAATATATATAATATGTATAATATATATGTGTGTATAGAAAGCTATATGAAAATATATATATAAAGACTATATATATATATATATATATATATATATGCTATGTGAAAAAGTAATAGAACTTACTGAGAATGAGAGTAAATTAAATACAATAATGATTTGTGAGCATAACTCATCCTGGAAACATGCTTATAATCCAAAGCACTTGTATGTCAAAGAGAACTTCAAGAACCATGGACTCAGTTTTGATTATGTGACATTCGGTGTCATGTAGCACTCTAATTGCAAGATATTGCTTGTTTATCAAGTTAAAATTTATTAGAAATGTTTGCTCGTCTTGCAGAACATTCGCAGAACAAGTTACTCACAATCCAAGGTTTTACTGTGATAACCTAAATATGAGAAAACATAATGTACTTTTAAAATCATGGTGCACAAAAAATTAAAAAAATAAAGAAAAGAAAAAATAAGAGAGGAGAAGAGAAGAGAAAGAACAGAAGAGAAAGAAGAGAAGAGAAGAGAAGAGAAGAAGGGATGCCTGGGTGGCTCAGTTGGTTGAATACGGACTTAACCTCCGATTATGATCTCTTAAGCCTCACATCAGGCTCTGTGCTGACAGCTCAGAGCCTGGTGCCCGCTTCGGATTCTGGGTCTCCCTCTCCCTCTGCCCTCCTCTTCTCTCATTCTGTCTCTGTCTCAAAGATAAATAAACATTAGAATTTTTAAAAGACAAAATAGAATAAAATAAAATAAAAATAATGGTACATAAACATACCTTTACGATTCTGATTAACGCTAAATGAATTATATGCCACAAAGACTAGAGACAAATAATGAGTCTTCACAATGTCAATATGTAACAAGTTAACCACCTCTCCCAAATGAAATGGCATGTAAAATATTTGTGCTCAGTGGCAATTAAAGAAATTTTCAGTGAAAAATCAAAGAGAAGCTCTACTCCGACTGCTTACTTGATGGGGACACAGTCCTCGCTAGACTGTGAAGCAGTTACTGGGCAGGAGGAAGGGGTTGAATGTGGTAGGAACATTGTAAATAGATGTTTGAAAATGTATATTAAAACAACCCTAAAATTTTGTGTAGACTTTGGTGAAACAATTTCTCTCTCAATAATTTTTCATAATTTTGTTTACAGAATATATTTTAGCATTATTTATAATAGTAAAAAGATGTTAACAGCTTTATATTAAATAGTCTATAAATAAGATTATAATATAGACATTATATAGAAAATATATTTTATATACAAAAGATTATACTATATAGTAAATAAATAAGATTGTAATATGTTATATATAATATGTATAATATAGGTAATATATGTAATACATATAGATAGATAGATAGATAGATAGATAGATATAGAGAGAGACAGAGAGAGATGGAGATAGAGACAGA
The DNA here is from genome assembly GCA_004023845.1 of Helogale parvula. Classification (NCBI taxonomy): domain Eukaryota; kingdom Metazoa; phylum Chordata; class Mammalia; order Carnivora; family Herpestidae; genus Helogale; species Helogale parvula. Next base: position 106,054 of record PJEM01005636.1, on the reverse strand, counting down.
GAGAGCAGAGAATATGCCATGTTAAGCATTTGTCACCTCGTTTTTCTTTATTTCCATGAGTTTACACTGTTAGTGTAACTGTAGTGTAAGTATAAGTGGGTGGTCCTACCCATTTAAAGATAGAGATAACAAGGGCACCTGGGTGGCTCAGTTGGTTAAGTGCCCAGACTCTTGTTTCAGTTCAGGTCATGATCTCACAGTTGGTGAGTTTGAACCCCATGTTGGGCTCTGCATCAACAAGGCTGAGCCTGTCTGGGATTCTCTCCCTCTTTCTCTGCATTTCCCACTTGTGTGTGTGTGTGGGTGCTCTCTCTCTCTCTCTCTCTCTCAAAATAAATAAACTTAAACAAATAAACAAACAAAAGAATGGAGATAACATCTAAATAAATACCCCAGGCCTTAGTCATGTTTAATCCTGCACTTTTGGTTTATCTGGAACACAGAACATTACAGAACAAAGTCATAGAAATACACAACATAATACACAACATAGAATAATACCTGCTGACTGGAGAAAATGTTCATAATATATTGCTAATTTAAAAAATATATATGCAAGGGGTGCCTGAGTGGCTCAGTTGGTTAAGCATCCAACTCTTGATTATGGCTCAGGTCATGATCTCATGGTTCATGAGTTTGAGCCCTGCATACACTCTGTACTGACAGTTCAGAGTCTGTTTGGGATTCTCTCTCTCTCTCTCTCTCTCCCTCTCTGTCTGTCTCAAAATAAATAAATAAACATTAAAAACTAAAGAGTATATATGCAAAACATATTTTTTATGTAATAATAGTTTCAAAAGCATGTGCAGGTACATAAGGAATAGCATGAGATCAAAACATTAAAAAGACTAAAATTTAGATGTTAAATTTTTGTACTTTTCTTTTTCATGCATTGAACATGCAGTGTTATGTAATATGAAAACTAAGCAAGGTTCTGAGCTATTTTGGCTTAATTAAAACATTTTTTAATGTTTATTTATTTTTAAGAGAAAGAGAGACAGCATGAGGTGGGGGGAAGGGCAGTGAGAAAGCGAGACACAGAATCTGAAGCAGGCTCCAAGCTCTGAGATGTCAGCACAGACCCAACATGGGGCTCAAACTCATGAATTGCAAGACCATAACCTGAGCTGAAGTTGGATGTTTAACCAACTGAGCCACCCAGGTGCCCTCATTTTTTTTTAAATTGAATTTTAGCTTGACATTTATGTTTTGGCAACTAGGAGACCCAGACTGCCACCACATCCTTCTTTCCATCCGTACTCTCTCCCGAAATTAATGCTCATGGAGAGAGAGGAGAAACAGTGTATGTCAAACTACTACTTTATACATGACTTCTCACTGTTATAGATTTAGAATTATTTCTGTTGGAAACCACAGAGTCGGGGGAGGAACCAGTAATTTTCCCCATAAAGGGGATCAGGGAAGTAATCAGAGAAAGTGACATTTCAATTGTTCTTCAAAGATAAGCATCTTTCTGACAAGTAAAAATGTAAACAAAGGCATATCTTAAGCACTAACAGCTGTATGGCAAAAAGCAAGGAGGCATGAATGTTTTTGGTGTCTTTAATGATTTCAAAATAATAATAATAGGAACCTTTTTGGAGAAATTACTACCTGCCAGGAGTGTGGTAGGTGGTTTCCTGTGAGTTTCCCATTTCACTTGTCACCTCACAACTGCAAGCATCTTTTTCTCTCTCCTTCTTTCCCCTTCAAGGTCCTGTTTCTGGGAAAAGTGAATATGCAAATTCGACAAATTCTGTAGAAATGTTAAATGAGTTGAAACTGTGGAGAGGCTTTGGGTGTGGCAATTAGTTGACTGTTTTTTCCTTTCTTATTCTGAGAGATATAGTGGGGGTGAGGACCACTCAGAGATGACGGAAGGGGAGTTGAAGAAGTTTATGTGTTTGTGCCTGTTTTGTTTTATATTTAAATTTACTAAAGAAAAATTTTTTTAGAGGCACCTGGGTGGCTTAGTCGGTTAAGCATCCAACTTCAGCTCAGGTCATGATCTTGTGATTCATGGGTTGGAGCCCTGTTTGAGCTTCTGTGTTGACAGCTCATAGCCTGGAGCCTGCTTCAGATTCTGTGTTTCCCTCCCTTTTTGCCCCTCCCCCACTTAACCTCTGTCTCTTCTCTCTCTCAAATATAAATAAACATTAAAAATTTTTTAAATCTTAAAAACATTTTTAATGTTTATTTATGAAAATTGACAGAGAGACACAGAGAGAGAGAGAGAGAGAGAGAGAGAGCTGGGGAAGGGCAGAGAAAGAGGGAGACAGAATCCCAAGCAGGCTCTGCACCTTCAGCACAGAGCCTGATGTGGGGCTTGAGCCCATGAACCATGAGATCGTGACCTGAGCTGAAATCAGGAGTCCGATGTTTAACTGACTAAGCCAAATTAAATTTAAATTTAAAACATATTTGTTAACTGCCATATAAGGTAAAATGCATTTATTGAATGCCCACAAGGTCCAGGAAGTGTAAAGCAAATTCAATAGGATCCTTGCTCTCAGAGACGTCCTGGTGGAGGTGATTTATTGTCTGTTGTTTTAACTGTCTGTTTACATGTACAGTTGACTCAGTGAATGGGTGAGTGAATACATGCCTGGAGAATTAATAAATTTGGCTAACAGAAGAGTGCAGGAGCCACTCTGTGCATCCCGCACCAGGGTCAAGATCAATTAGAACGTCTATTTGTTATGACAGAAGAGATACGATTGTTATCTCTCTGACAAAAGAGGAAGAAAAATTATTTCAAAATAGTGTCTTTTCAGGTTATAAATATAAATCTAGTTTTACTATTGCAGGTGCCCTTAGCCTGTCCCCCAAATGAGTATCTCTGAATTTTCATCTCTTCCAGAACACAGATAAGGCACTGAAGGGGAATCAAGAGTAAGAATGAGTGGCATGGATCATTTACTTCGGCCACGTGGAGGTAAGAGGACAGGACTACTGAAAGAAGAAACAAAAGTAAAAACAACAATGGTGCTTACCTGGCTCAGTCAGTTAGGCATCCAACTTTGGCTCAGGTCATGATCTCACAGTTTGAGAGTTTGAGCCCCATGTCGGGCTCTGTGCTGACAGTTTAAAGCCTGGAGCCTGCTTCGGATTCTGTGTCTCCCTCTCTCTCTACCCCTTGCCTGCTCACATCCTGTCTCTCTCTCTCTCTCTCTCTCTCTCTCTCTCTCTCTCTCTCTCTCTGTCTCTCTCTCTCAAAAATAAACAGTAAACAAAAATTTTTTTAAAAAGTGACAACAAAGTGTGTCATGTTTCCTGTCAATGGAGATTGAGCCTGGTTGTGAATTTTAGTTTCCATGATACCAATATTTGAGGGAAAAAATCCTGATGAATCATATTAAGAACTAAATGTGTTTTATTAAATATTAGTATTTCATTAAAGAAATATCAATGTCAAACATTACATGAGAAAGAAAAGTGATGCACTGGAAATGAAAATTTGATCAAATGCGTATGAATCAGAAACATCATAAAATATGTTAATTATAATTACAGGCTTCATTCCCCTTTCATGATTTACTATACTGGTGTGTTGTTCACATATAATGAAGGATATAGAATTAAATGAAAGTACTGATAAACAAACTCAAGTTCAATCATCAGTTGTGGTCAGAATTGGATTACATGGTTCTAGATTTCTATTTACAGTACTTGGCAGGTATTACATTCTTCATCCTCCCTTCTCTTAATCACTCCCTGCAACTCTGTTCCCTTTTTTTATTGTTCCCTAAATTCCAACCTGTTCACTTCATCATTCTTACATCTGAGTCACTAGCACAGAACAGTGTATTCCTGGTGCAGGTCAATAGAACATTGCAGTGTCCTAAAATGGAGAATAATGTTCCCGTTCCATGACATAATATCCATAATGCACCTCAAAATTGTCTTAGTTTCCTTTGGCTTAAAAAATAAGACAAATGACTATGTCTATAATTTTGCCTCCAAAAATATCAGGTTTTTACATTAGAAAAATACTTTAATATATTAAAATTTATAGGCTCTCAGGTTGTTACTTATTGCTCCAGACATTTAAGACCATACAGTTTAGAAGCATCTGCATGACTCACTTGGTTAAGCATCTGACTTCTGCTCAGGCCATGATCTCATGGTCTGTGAGTTTGAACCCCCGTATCGGGCTTGGTGCTGACAGCTCTGAGCCTGGAACCTGCTTCAGATTCTGTGTCTGCCTCTCTCTCTTTTTCTGTCCCTCTCATGTTCTCACTCTGTCTGTCTCAAAAATAAAATATTAAAAAAAATTTTTTTTAAACCATACAGCTTAGCAAAGGAATCTCTCTCTCTCTCTCTCTCTCTCTCTCTCTCTCTCTCTCTCTCACACACACACACACAGTGTTGTTGTTACTATTGCCAAAGTACCGTATATGGTGGGTATGATAGAGAGTGTGGATGCACATGAGTGTTTTCCTTTCTCTTACACATTATAGACCTGCCTTTCGGGATTTTCTAAGCTTTCTTAAAAATGTGTGGGGACGCGTGATTTGTTCTCATCAATGCAATCTGAATGGAATTGATGTGTATTCCTTCTGGACCAAGGAAACTAATAAAAAAGAGTAATTGCTTCACTTTATTTCCTTATCCAACATTCAGTTATAAGGACACTGAGGCTTTGGCAACAGGCAAAAACCCGCTACAAGAGAGACTTGAGTGCCTTCCACTATGTGGAACCAGCTATTTACGAGGAGCACATGCAACCAAGACATGGATTTCTATTCTCAGTGCTGAAATCTTGGGATTTATTTGTAATCACAGTTATCATTACCCTAATAATGCAGCAGAGTCTTGTCAGAGAAATGCTGTAGGATGTCAATCCATCATCTGCTTAAAATGGAGATTGCTCTCTATCACTCAGGGCTCTCCAGAGAAACAGAGCCAATAGGACAGCTATGAGTTTCATATAGGTGATAGACAGAAAAATCGATTTATTTTAAAAGCTTGAGTTAGCTCATGTGATTGTGGGGCTGACAAGTTTGAAATCTGTAAGGCAGACTGGCAGTCTGGAAACTCAGGCTGGATCTCTAAGTTACAGTCCTTAGGCACAATTCCTTCTTATTCGGAAGACCTAGGTGCTTGCTCTTAACTGAGGTTAAGACCCAGGACTTGCTCTTGCTGGCCTTCAGGGATTGAATGAGGCCTAACCACATTTTCCAGGGTAATCTCCTATGGTTAAAGACAGTTGACTGTAAGTGTTAATCACATCTACAAAATACCTTCACATGTAGACAAGTAGTTGACCCAAACAACAGTCTAGCCACGTTGACACATAAAATTAATCCTTATGGCCCACCCCTTGGCAATGTGACATCCATACACACTCCCTTAAACCGTACTTAAAATCTCTAAATAAAGACAATAATAAAGTAATACATTCATGTAACATGACACAACTAAAAACACACTAAACTTTTCCACAGAAGAGGATGAAAACTCCTGTGTGATATTTCTTCTTCTTCTCTATAGTCTGTGATTAAATACTATACGTGATATGTTGCATAATAAAGGAACAAGAGAGGGAAGAAAACAAGGATATTACAAACACATACATACACACACAAACACAAACATATTCATAACAAAATAAATACTTATTCATAATAATTGCAGTCTGCATTTCTGCAACTGGTCACATGGTTGTAGCCGATTTTTTAACTACCTTCTTAGATTATCCATTCTAGATTTGTGTTAACTTCAGCAAGCACCTCAGCTGATCATGGTTGTTTACCTGGTGGGATGACCTAAACTTTCATTCCTGAAGGATCTATGCCATTAGTGGTCCTTCCTGATAGAGCTGTAGTATTCCACTGGCTTTAATCATAGAGCATAGTAGTGCTAAGATTTAAAGATCTCCTGTCTTTTATATATACTCTTCCTTACTTCCATGGTGGAATGGCAAACCAATTTCTCCTAGTTAATCAAGATTATTAATAATTTCAGCAATAATTTTCCTGTTGGTTCAGAAATAGAGGAGACCATCCATAGTGGTCATGTGGCAGTCATCACTTATAATTCACCAGAATCATTGTTGTGTCTCCTGAGGGAAACATTCTTTCTTCTAGACCAGCAGAGTTAAGGGTGTGGGGACAGAAAGCAAAAACATGGATGACTAAGGAGAATACTGAGTAGTGTTATTCCCATTTTCACCCTTTAAATCCTGGATGCATGATTCCTGACTATGGGAGAAACTATGTATTGGTTGCTGATTCAGAGCATGTACAGCTTCCTGGAGAAGCTTGCTCTCCAGAAGGTATGACCACAGATCTGATGCTGTAATTGAATCTTCCAAACGTGGTTCTACCATTTTATCTAGCCAGCTGCTTCAGATGGCAGGGAACACAGCCAAATCAGCAAATTCCATAAGCATAGGACCATTGCTACACTTACTCTTCCATGAGGTGGGTTCCTTGAACACAAACAATGCTGTGTGGACTATCACGAGAGTGGATAAGGCAGTCTGTAAGCCCACAGATGATAATTTGGGCACAAGTATTGTGCAGAGGAAAATTGAATGTATATTCACACTGTGTTAATCCAGTAAGAACAAAGTACTGCTCCATTCATGTTGGAAGAAGCCCAATGTAATGAAACTGCCACCAGGTAGCTGGCCGGGCGTCTGAGGAATGGTGTTATATGGGACACTCAGTGTTTGCTCCTGGCTGATTGGACACTCAGAGATGGTTGTAGACAGGCTGGCTTAGGTTAAATGGAAGCCTGTGTTGTTGAGCTCATGCTTCAGTCTTTGTCATGATGGCCTCTTTGTTCATGAGCCCATTGGGTGCTGCCTGGGGAAGGATGCTTACTGGCATCCACAGAATGGATAATTCTATCCATGTGATTATTAAGTCCTCTGTGGAAGTCACTTTTTGGTGGAGATGAATGAAATACAAATGTCTTCATGCTTTTTGCCCATGCAGAGAGTTCTACCTACATACTTTTTTCTCAGACCTCTTTGTCCCTAATTTTGTCATGTTCTTTCCAAGTCTCTAACCATCCAGCCAAATCATTAGCTACAGCTTATGAGTGAGTAAACAAACACACCTCTGGCCATTGCTCCTACCAATAGCAATAAACAACCAGGTGCATGCCCACAGGTTGCCCACTAGGAGGATTTCCCTTCACCCCTGTCCTTCAGGGACACCCCAGAGAGAGGCTTCAGTGCTGCATTGCCTACTCTCAGGTGCTGTCTCAATATTTTACAGAACCAAGTACAAACTTGGCCTGAGTTTTCTCTGCCCCATGAAGGCATATTTAGGAGCTGGGAGAGAAAAAGTAAGGTAACAGGAATGAGGGTCATGTGTACTTGGGAAACCTCCTCTAACTTACATGTGCCTTCAGGGCTTGCTTGAGCCCAGATACATTTATACCACTTCCATTTTGTAATAGAGTATTGTTGTGTATGCCCAACTTTATACCTTGTTGGGCCTTTAAGTTCATAGAGGGCAGTTCAGTTTTCATGATGACTTGGTGGGCCATGTATAAGTGTTCAGTTTCTACTAAGGCACAGTAGTTGGCCAAAATTTTATTTTTCAAAAGTAGTTATCTGCAGAGGATGATAGGGCTTTGCTCCCAAATCTTAAGGATCTGCACAGTGATTCCCCTATGAGGCCTGCCCAAGGCTCTAAGTAGCATCCTTATCTGCACAATTACTTCAAGCATCATTGGATCTTCTGGATCATGTGGCCCAAGTGATAGTACAATGCATACATCAGCTTAGACCTGTTGTAGAAACTGTTACTCTGGGTCTCACCAAAAACTAGCATCTTTTAATTTTTTTGTTGTTTTTTAAAGTTTATTTATTTATTTTGAGAGGCAGAGAGAGAGAGAACGTGGGAGGGGCAGAGAGAGAATCCCATGTAGGCTCAACACTGTCACCGCAGAGCCTGTTGTGGGGCTTGAACTCATGAATCATGAGATCATGACCTGATCTCACGAACTGTGAGATCGTGACCTGGACCAAAACCATGGGTCAGAGGCTTAACCAGCTGAGCCACCCAGGTGCCCCTAAAATAGCATCCTTTAAAGTCACATGGTAAATGGGCTCTAGTAGCCCTCCCAAGTGAGAAATATATTATCTCCAACATCATAAAAGGCCCACAAAATTTTGAACCTCTTTTTTGGTTCTAGGAGGAATCAGATGCAACAGTTTATCTTCACTTTGGGAAGAGTATCTCAACATGTCTCATACTGGTGAATCCTTAGAAATTTCACTGAGGTGAAAGGCCCCTGAATTTTTGTTGGATGTACATGTCACCCTCTGACATACAAATGTTTTACCTATAAGTCTAAAGTAACTGCTACATCTTGCTTGCTAAGTCCAATCAGCATAATGACATCAATATAATTGACCAGTATGGTATTTTATGGGAGGAAAAGAGGATCAAGAACCTTATGGGCTAATTTATGATATAGGGATGGAGAGCTGATATAGCCCTGAGACAAGGCAGAGAAGGTGTACTGCTGGTAACAGCTTAAAGCAAACTGCTTCTGGTGTCTTTACGAAAAAGTATCAAGAAGAAAGCACTTGACAGATCTGTAATTGCAAACCTTGTGTCCTCACATGTTAATTTGCTTAAGCAATGAAACCACATCTAGAACTGCAGCTGCAATTGGAGTGACCAGCTAGTTAAATTTACAATAACACATTGTTATTCTCCAAAATCCACCTGTTTTCTGCATAGATCAAGTAGGTGAATTGAATGGGGATGTGGTGGGAATCACTGCCACTGAATCCTTCAAGTCCTTGATGGTGACACTAATCCCCACAGTTCCTCCAAGTTTTTGGCTTCCTTTGTTCTTAAGAAATGGTAGTTCTAATGACTTCCACTTGTCTCTTCCTACAGTAAGATCTTTTATTCCACTATTCAGGGAACCAGGGACTGGACTGTGACTCTCTAGAATTGACCTAGAATTCTTCCTCCTGTACAGATCAAGTAAGAACTTAATAGACTGTCAAACTAGTTTTCTTCTAAGAACGCCATGATCAACTAACCAATACACTATTCTCTTATGATTACTGCTTTGGCTTCATTATAATACGCGGTTATATTAACTATATGCACCTTGCCTTTGATGATTTATCGGCACTTCTTGGCCTCTGCTACCCAATTATTCCTATTGTATTTAAGGATACCAGTTCACAGCAGCAGTTCATGCTAATTTTTCATCTGCAGAGGAGAGTAACCACAAAGTTCTTTAAGAATGCTGGAGTTTTCCTCACAAATTTGTTCTTCAGAATTTTAGTGAAAGGTATGTCTTCTGGACCTTACTGGGGTAGATGAATGGGTCTTACATGATAAATCCACTCTGACTTTCCAATCAACCTGACCCTTTGGATCCCTTCCTCTACAGTAGACCAAGATGGTTCTGGGATTTCAACTTCATTTAGTGTAGAACATCTTTTGGTCCATGTTTTAGTCAACCAACCAAACAAACTGTTAAGCCCTTTTCTTACTCCTCTCACTATCTATTAAATGCCAATCTCTGGTGTGTTTATATAAGTAAATTAAACTGGATCTAAATTTATGTTCCATCTAGGCTTATGCCACACCCTTTATATTCACTCCCATACCAAGCTCCTGGATTTCTCTGTGTATACATTGGAAAAATCATGCAGTTTTTCTAGAACACGTCTCCTCATGGGTCACACTTTGAATCTCACCTTTTGGGATTTGCCAGAACTTGAGTCTCATTATAAGTCTAGAAGCAAAGATGGGTGGTAGGCGTAAATTCTGAGAGAGGACCATAAGGAGAATCAGTACTGTCTAGCAAGGTAAGTACCTCTGGTGAGATCAACTACCTCAGGAAGAGAAGGAGTGACCTTATCAGGCAGGGGTGGGGGAACTGCCTCTACTGTCAAAGAAGATTCCATGATATTTAGTGGAATTTAGTTCTGTGTCCCCATTCCAATTTCCAGGATCCCACTCCTTCCGAGCCATTCTCACTTTAACAATAGACACTCTGCATTTTGTGTTGTCATTCAGCAACTTACAGGATGAAACTGTTTTGTTTTCAGTGATCTCAGTTCTGTCTCTGAAGAACATAAGGATTTTCTCCAGAGCAGAAAGAGAAAATTTCATCGTTTACGTAGCAGTCAAGCTGAGAATCTGAGGCTCTAAGCTTCCCTGTTTCTTTCCCCATTGTGTCCAATGCAACGAGGAGCAAACTGTCAATCTCATACTCCTCGTCTGACAAAAAACATTCAAAGGTATCAAATACATGGTCACTCAGAACCTCATTTCCTATAAGTTTTTGTATTTCTTTTTTTATTTTATTTTTAATTTTTTCCACATTTATTTATATTGACAGAGAGAACAAAGCATGAGTATGGAAGGGACAGAGGGACAGGGAGACACAGAATGTGAAGCAGGCTCCAAGGTCTGAGCTGTCAGCACAGAGCCTGATGTGGGGCTTGAACTCATGAAACCATGAAATCCTGGCCTGGGTTGAAACCAAGAGTCATAAGCTTAACTGATTGAGCCGCCCAGGTATCCCTCCTAGAAGTTTCTGGTTACAAGTATCCAATGGTGATATTTTGCTTATCTCTATTTCTACATCGTGTCATGGACTATCAGTGCTTTTTCTTACTAGTAGAAATAAAATCATTAGTGTATTTAAATAAAATAAAGAACCACTTCCAGAAACGAAAAGCAATCCAGAAAATCCAGAAAATCATCCTTTAGATTCTATTCCTCTGGAAGCACTCTTGACACTACAATCTGTGTTAGCATTCTCCAGAGAAACGAAAGCAATAGATATTTAATATTGAAATATAGATATAGGTATTGATATGGATATAGATGATATAAATATGGGGATTTATTTTAAGAAATTGAATCACATGATTATAGGGACTGACAAAATAAAAATTTCTAAGGCAGCCTTATAGGCTGGAAACTCAGGTAAGAGTCGATATTGAGTATTGAGTTTGAAATCTGGAGAGCAAGCCATTAGATTAGAAAGTCAAGTAAGATTTCTATATTAAAGTCTTTAGGCAGAATTCTTTCTTTCTGGATATCTGGTTTTGGTCTTAAAGCCTTTGACTGAGTGGAGAAGGTCTCCCACATTGAAGATTTCATTTACTTAGAGTTAACTTCTTTGTGAACTTTTTTAAGTTAAAAAAATTAATGTTCATTTATCTTTGGGAGAGAGAGAGGGGCAGGGAGGCAGAGAGAGAGGGAGACAGAATCCGAAGCAGGCTCTAGGCTCAGAGTTGTCAGCACAGAGCCCGATGTGGGCTCAAACTCACTCTCAGTGAGATCATGACCTGAGCCAAAGCCCAGGAACCCCAGGTTTGTAAACTTTAATCATATCTACAAACTACCTTCATGCCAACATATAGACTAGTGTTTGATCAAACAACTGGAAACCATAGTTTAGCCACGTTGCTACATATAATTAACCATCTTACTTCCTACAGTCATGCTAAAGGTCAATTGCCATCAGGAGTGGGCACCCGACTCTAGGAGAATCCAGAATTTATGTCTAGATGGAAAAAGCACATTGCACCCAAAATAGTTTTATTCTAGGAATTTACAATTGGAAAATATAAAAGCTGGGAAGCAACCAGAGAGACAAAAGGTGGAAGCCTGTGGCAGTTTAAGCGGGGCCAAGATAATCGAAATTACATATTAATTAGCATCATGAGGAAACAGTAAATAAAAAGTGTCAATTCAATGATTGAGAAGGTCGCAGTTTCAGACCATCGGAAACAACACAAGATAAAAATGGAGACAACTTGAAACGGAATAATGATGAAGCCTCTGTTCAATGCCAGTTTCCATGAAATCTATCATGATTGAAATTCTTAGTTTTAAATAATAGATATATCCTGAAAAGCCACTGCTAGCTCCCAATTTGAGTTGGTCTGAACATTTTTGTTAGCTTGTTTGTTTGTTTTTAACAGAAAGACCTGACTAAAAGAGAAGCTGATAAGAAAATTTTGCTAGAGGGAGTATTGCTTAGCCTGTGCTCCAATAAGGGAGAAACAAGCGAGGAAGGTCCAAAAAAGGAATTCCAAGGAGAGAATGATTTATTCTGTCAACACCAGGAAACTATTAAAGATATTTAATTTCCTGGGAAGTACATGACACACAACAGTGATTACTCTTAAATGAGTGAGCACAAAATATGGGTCCTATAGTTTTACATTAGAAATTATGGGCTGTTTGATTTTTTAAAGCAGGCATGTATTTTTTCTAGTACATTAAATAAAAATAGAAATTATTTGAATATCGCCGGAGCGCAGGATAGACAATTTAAAAGCCAACTCATAGTCAAATTGTAAATATGTAAGAAGTGCCTTCAGAATCGTTAGGGTCTACAGGTGCAATCCAAACAACTAAAGGCTTCAGGTTTGATTTACCTACGATGTCTCTGGAATCATGTGGGTAGGTTGTGGCAGACTGGAAATTCACACAGGGCAAGGGTATAGTACGAGTCAGGGCAGTAGAGAGCACTGTGAAATGTGAAAGATGACAATAAATTCCAAACATACTGGGCACATCTGATGATAGTTAGCACCCGATGGGATGTGGCAAGAACAAAAATGGAAAACTGAATGTGACTTCCAAGCTCCTGCCTGGGAAATTAGTAGGTATCTATGCTCTGTGAGAATGTAAATGCAAATACATGATGGAATTAGAATAGTCTAAGGGAAAAATGAGATAGGAATGTTTTGAATTATGGAAATACATGTTCATTCTCAAATAACTGGGATAAGAACTAGGAGTATTTTCAAAAGGAAAGACTGTGAGTTACAGTTGCCCTAAGAAGTATTTTATAATTTCTAGTACAAGAGAGAGCCCATGTTGTGCTGTAACAATAGTGTTGTTGTTACAGTAGACAGGGAAGAGAGAAGGAACCAACCACTTCACTCCCTGTTCATTCTTTCAGTTAGTCTCTGGAAGTGACTTGAGAGTGAGGTGCTTACACAATTACTACCTGAGACAAAGGCCTGTCAGGACTCCCTCTAAGCAGTGAAAATGTGAGGGCTTCGCCACTCAGGTTGGTTGAGTCTCAAATTATAACTCTTTAAACCAAGACTCTGCAACTGACAAGGTTGTACATTCTGCTTCCTGGTGTCTTGATTGGAGCACATTTTATTTTAAGTCATCTACATTTAACATAAATATTTAATCAAAGTTGCCAAGTGTGCTTTGAAGTATCAAGCAACAGTCATTTCTCAACTCAGGTGTCTAGACTAATCAAACCTTACGAAAAAGTGCAACATTCATAATGATACCATCATTTTATTGAATCATTCCAGTTAAATTTGATTTCAGTTCAGAAATCACAACATTTGCTTTCCTCTGATAGAAATGCAGCTCTGGGCTATAATTTTCATTTTGATTGAAGGGTTGCGGCTTGTAGTGTTTGGGGACCGCATGAAATCCAAAGCTATGTGACTCTCATTCAGGCCCATATTCTGTGACCCTTTCTTTAAACTGAAGAATGCAAAAGGAAAATGTTTTCTACATCAATTCTGATTCTATAGCGATAGAAGAGCTGAATTTCTGTTCTGCTGAAAGAGGTAAATCTTTTGTTAATGCTGTTGAACCGCACTGATAATACCTTCAAATATTATTCCTGAAATATCAAGAAAATGATGTTATTGGGGGTTTTACCATCTTTTGCTGTTGAGATGAAGATTAAGTGCAATGGAAGGTATTGATGGAATCATCCTTAGAAAAAAGAAACTATAGAGCAACAGCTTTCCAGGAGAATGTTTCTGAAAACAGCATTTCTTTGTGTGTTCCACTAACTGGTCTAAACTCTTTTTAAAAACATATTTGATTATATTGAGATACATACTTTTGGATATTGCTTAACAGAGGAAAATTCTATATTTGGACACTGTAACCATACACTAGTCTTCAGTACTGACAAACAGTTAAAAATGATTTGTTCTTCATAATTCTGTGTTTAATTTATTGAGGAACTTCTAGCCTATTTGGGATGCGACTTTTCCCATTTAGGTGTTTCATCAGAGAACAATTAATGTGTGTGAATGAGTTCCTACTTAAGTAGAAATGAGGAATTGGACATCCCAGGACCCACTGCAACAACAGCTATTGCTGTATTATTGCCATCAGTTTAGAATCAGACTTATGGATGGTAAAGTACATTTTTATATGATTTTACAATCATTATTTATTTGAGCTTCACTGCAATGATAGATGGGAAGCAGAGCGATTAAAGTATCTATTTTACAATGAGCCAAAGCCACCTGAGCTTAGATATCTCAGCTTTACCTTGTAATCAGTACGTGCTGCGTCAGGGCCAGATCCAGATTTCCTAGTTCAATGCCTTTTATACTGGTTTATAACATAGACTTATTTCTTTTTAATTTGACTCAGCATTTATGCTGAAACATAGAAACAGGTGTTGACACAAAAACTTTAGTATATAAAAATGTTTATAGCATCATGGGGTGCCTGGGTGACTCAGTTAAGCATCTGACTTTAGCTCAGGTCATGATCTCGTGGCTTGTGAGTTTGAGTCCCATGTCTGGCTCTGTGCTGACAGTTCAGAGCCTGGAGGTTGCTTCAGATTCGCTGTCTCCCTCTCTCTGTGTGCTTTCCCTCCCTCCCCCCAAACGAACATGAAAAACATATTTTAAAAATGTTCATAAGCATCATGATTCACAATAGCCAAAAGGTGGATAGACAAATTGTGATATAACCATACAATATTATTTAGCCACAATGAGGAATGAAACACTGATATGTATGACAACGTGGAGGAACCTTGAAAGCATCACGCTAAGTGAAAGCAGAACGACATGAAAGACTGTATGTTATATAATTACATTTATATGAAATTTTGAGAATAGGCAGACCCTATCAGACAAAAAGCAAGTTGGTGGCTGCCATGGACTGGGTGTACAGGGTTGCAAAAGGTAACTGCTGAAGGGCATGGGATTTTCTTTTGGGGTGATGAAAACATTCTGGAACTAGACAGATAGATGTTTATACGACATTGTGAATGTACTAAATACCACTGAATGCTGTACTTTAAAATAGTTAAAATGATAACTTTATACTATGTATATCATACCATAACAAAAAATGCTCTTAAAAACACAAAAACAAACACACACACACACACACACACACACACACAATTGAATGGCTCTTGGTTATTAAATAGTTGTAGAAATGGAAATCAACGGGATGCTTCCAAACCTAGTAACAGAAGGCTTAGGATTGCAGTTCCCTGTGGCATGTCTCATCAGAGAGACTTGCCTAGGATGTAGTAAGTGGGGGAAGACCTCTTGCCTGCCATTTTTTTCTAGGCTAAGTATATTGTTGTGACCAGTGTCTGTATAGAGATTCAGGAGGCAGCCAACCAGGTTAAGATATTACCGTGAAGTAAAGCCATTTGGTTTAGAGAAAGCAGAGCGCACGTACTTGCATGGAACAAGGAAACAGATCAGACCACAAGCATTATTGTTTGTGCTCAGGTTTGGGGCGAGCCCTCTGCAAAGCCACCCTGCCGACATTTTACCTTAGTTGGTTGAGGCCACATTCCTTCCATTAAAAGGAGAAGCTGGCAGGCATGATCCCCAGGAAGTAGCATGAAATCAGTAACCCTGAACTAAAGGTAGCATGGTGAGATAAATGCAGGGTAATATGCAAAAACCTAGATCTCAAATACCTAGAAGGAGAAACCCAAGTACCCAGAGTGATAAGTGAGTGCAAGCCAGGCTGAGAACCAAAAGGGGGCAGGAAGGAAGACATGCCCTCCATGGTCTCCAGCTACAAGGATGGAGGAATGGAGGAGTGGGGAAGCAATGGGGAAAGGGATATACGCAGTCAAAGGCTAGTGTTTTGAATAACTGAAAATTTTAAGATGTGGTTTATAATTCCATCTATCAATTTTAACATATGTTTCCTAAATTGTGTAAGCTTTAATCCTTAAACATACATTTATCTCGGGGCTCCTGGATGGGTCAGTCTGTTGAGCATCCAACTGACTTAGGTTATGGCCTCACTGTGAATTGGAGCCCTGTGCTGACAGCTCAGAGCCTACAGCTTGGAGCCTGCTTCAGATTATGTGTCTCCATCTTTCTCTGTCCCTCACTGACCTGTGCTCTGTCTCTCTCTCTCTGTCTCTCAAAAATAATAAAAACATTAAAAAAGAAGAAAAAAACACATGGATTTTTCCCTGGACATATGTGTCTGGAAAGGAGATGGTATTTTTAAGGGTGGGTGCAAAACTACTCACACATGACTATATACTCAAAGGACCAAGACATCCCAGCATGTGCTTTTTTTTTTTTTTGTAATTTATTGTCAAGTTGGTTTCCCTATAACCATCGTGTGCTTTCTTAACAACTGGCTTCTATTGAGACATTCTGCTGACCTTGATTCAACATATAATGTATAACATACTTTAATATCTCAGATCATTATGAACCTTGGATTGGGGGTTTGGGGCCAGAGTAAAGCACTAGTCAAGGCTATGAAATAATGGTAAATTTAGATGGAGGCTTCATTGTCCATTATTAAATCCAAAGCCTTAGATTATTTTTTTTAGTATTTTTACATCTACTACCACCCAATGAACTCATATCTCCTTTCTCATTGTAGGATTTCAAGATTGCGAGTGGAATTCCATAGAATGTTTCTATATTCATGTGTTTGTGCAGAAGATTTACAGACAAAAGGCTGTTTCCAGAATCTCCCAATCTTCATTCTTCCAGTTCCATACATTTCCATTGGCCACTGAACACAAGGAAATGAAACTTTATAAATTGCTATTTATTTAAATGTATGTTTTTCTCTGCAGCGTTGTTAAATGTGTGTTCAGTCTACATTTTATCCACTGATGTTTATGCATTCTTCAGTTTTTTATCATTTTATGAAAGCTTAGGTCTTAACATATCGTGTTTGAAAGTATATATTTCATGGCAACATAATTCAACAGATAACCTTCTAAAATATGATGTTTTTCCCTTATTTTAAATCACTGCAGATTAGAATTGATTTTCTAATTCAGATGATAACTCTTTATCCACAACTTTGGAATAAAGCATGTTTTTCAATATCAAATTAAAATCCTAATATTGACTACACACCTTTAGAAAGTTGGGTTTTGGAATCAAAAAGTAATTTTTGAAAAGCATAGGTGGATTTTTACCAAGAATAAGTTTCGAGTGCCGTATTGATTTTATAAAATCAGTTATATGCAGTCTTAAGTGATTTTGTTAGTGACTCACTCACTAAATGTCTGGTTCCCATCAATTTTGAGAACTAAAGTTTTAAGGGCATCAAAAAAGGGCAGCAAAATCCTATTGATCCATGTTAAAGATATATTTAATTTCTTTTACTCCTGTTGCTCGTCACCTAAGATCAGTACTTCATGAAGAAGTCAATCTTAAGAAAGGATATTTTTCAAGAAACATAGCAAATTAAAGGCTCAGCAGTATTCAAGCAAGCAAAAGATGGGAGATAAATTCTTATCTTTCGTTTCCTAAAAAAATGGAGAAAATGTAAATTTAAAAAAAGCAAAATTTAAATGATAAATTTACATTCATTGAAGCATTGACTTATATAATGGATTACACTTGATGAGTATTAGGTACACATTGCTAGGGACACAGAGATGATTAAAGTGCGATTCTTTGAAGAGACAAATATGTAAAAAAAATAATGACTGTGTAGAGAACGTGGCTGTTGTGATTGAGGGTCAGAGTGTGAGAATAGATTTTTCAATGTCCTCCTTGGGCTTCTTACTCACTCTCCAAATGTCAGTTTGCTTCAGGATTTCTCCCCAGACTTTTCCCTTTTCAGACCATGATAAAGCCTTGTGTGAGATTATTCTTTCCCATAGTCTTACTTGCTGACATTACACAAGAATCTCCAAATTTATGCCTCCAGTCCAGACTTATCTTCTCCCAGACACACATATCCTACCCTGACTAGACATCTCCCAAGTGGCTGTCTTGGAACCATTTCACATTCATCATGTAGAAAACAGAATTCATCATCTTTATTATTTTTTGTCTCCAATGTATATGACCTGTGATCTCAATTATTCATTCACTCTTTATATTTACATATGAACTCTAACTTAAGTCAGGTCCAGAATAAGTTGTTAAAAATAAAAGTTTAATAAGACAGACTTGTAAGATTTAGTAGATGGAGGCAGAGATGAGAGGAAAGAAAGAAACCAAATTATGGAGCCAAGAAAGCCTTTATTGGGATCTGCGATTCCCGGGCGAGGTTTCATGACCCCAGGAGTGGGGAGTCAGGGAAGTCGTGTCTGGTTTGGGAAAGGCGGGGTTTTTTAATGGGTGAGGGGGTTCTGGGTTTGATCTTGGGAGGGCAGATTATCAAATAAGGGCATTTCAGGGACGTGGCGGGTTGGAATAGGTTGCCTCCTCTGTCAGGGTGATGGGAAACTGGAGCTTCATGATTGGCTGTTTTCAAACTGGCACGGGACATTCTAGGTCTGCAGGCGAGGGAGTGGGGGTTGTCAGTGCACGGAGTTCTTCTCCGACCCACAGCAGAATGGCCGCTCGGTTGCCTCCTTAAGGTAACTCTTACAAGACTGCATTTATAAATGTTTATAAATATAAATATGAATTATATACATTTAAAAGAACACAGCTAAATTACCAATTACTATTCTTATAAGTGATTTAAATTATAGAGAGTTTTAATCAAGCCTTAATCGAGCCAAAAAATAATAGTTTAGCAGGTTACTAAGCAGGCATAGACTTGAGGACTAGCTTTCTTTGGATGGTGAGGGAACAAGTCTTTAGTCAGTCGCATTCAGTCTAAACCTAGGGGATGAATAGATTTGGATGGAGGAGAGTGAAGTGAAGAGCATTGTAGGAGAAGGGAGGGGCTGAAGATGTGAACAAAACATCTGAGAAACTGCACTCATAAAACATTTGCAAAAATTCACCATGCTCCAATCCACTAAGACCACTCCAAAGAATCAGTGTATTAGAGTCCACACTCTCTGACCCAAGTGCATTTGAATTGGAGAGCAACAGTGACAATGAAAATCATATTTATAATGATGAAAGATGAATCTGGAAACCTGGAAGCCTACTTCTTCTTCCTCTGGTAGTTCAACAAAAAGCTGACTTGCATTTCTGGGGTAGCTCCATACAAGAACAGGCTGTTTCCAGCCCTGAGAGCCATTGGCGTCATTTTCTGCTCAGGCTCATGTTGAATAGAAAGTTCCCATTGCTTTAGTTTCATGGATATCCCTAACCAGTTCTTCAAGTCTATACATATGTGTGGGATTACAGGGTCCGGTTCCTCTCCTGGACTCCTTCCCATGGAAACCCGATTTTACGTATATTCTTTAAAAATTTTTTAAAGCTTTTTTTAAATTTAAATTTAATTTTTTTTTAATTTTTGAGACAGAGAAAGAGGCAGAGAATGGTCTGGGGAGGGACAGAGAGAGAGATACAGAGAGAGAATCTGAAGCAGACTCCTGGCTCTGAGCTTCAGAGCCCCACACAGGGCTTCAACTCATGAATGTTGAGATGATGACCTGAGCTGAAGTTGGACTCAACTGACTGAGCCACCCAGGCGCCCTGATTTCACACATATTCTAAGTGGCTTTAATGATGCTTCTCTGTGCCCTCTTTGATACATCATGATAGTAACAAATGTTTTTAATTTTAGAAAATTTTTAGCCATTACTCTTAATGGCTTTTTTGTTTCTGTTTTTTTGTTTTGTTTTGTTTTGTTTTGCTGTCATTTACTTTTTTCTCTCTTTCTTGTGTTCTTATTAGCAGGCTGCTGACAGTGGCACTCTTGTCTTCCCTGTTTTACACTTGTTCACATTTTTCCCAACTCTTTATTCTGTCCTAACATTTTTTAGATTGAGGACTTATTAACAGCCTGAAATTATTTCTTTCTCTCATAAAAATTTGTAATGTGTTTATTTTGTTTGATTTGCTATGTACCAATAATAATTACAATAAAAATTGAGAATAATATTTTAGCATGCCTTGTAGGGATGAGAAAATTCTCAGAGACTGTAATAAGTCTTAGGTGTAATTTTGTTTGAAGATGCTAGAAGAACATTAATAAGACTTTCAAGAATAGAAATATATTTCATGAAACTAAAATTTATGAAGAAAATAAACAAAACTATGGAGTAAGGAGAAGAAATGGTGCAAAACTGAGTTTTGAAGAGTATATCTTAATAAAATATGCAAGGCATCAAAGTGCTGTAGTATTTAGATAACATTTCATACATTTTAAAAAGAGGTTAAACAGTTTCATTTTTTTGTATTTACTTTATATTTATTTTTTATTTTAGAGATAGAATGGGAGGGGGTGAGGAGCAAAGAAAGAGAGAGAGAGAGAGACTCTTAACCAGCTCTAAGTTCAATGTAGAGCCCAATGCAGGGCTTGATCTCCTGACCCTGGGATCATGACTTGAGGCAAAATCAAGAGTTGGTTGCTCAACCAACTGAGCCACTCAGGCGCCCCACAACATTTTTAGTTTTAAAACAGAATATTTACATATGCCTGGAATTATAACCTTTGTCATTATTTAAATGTATGACAATAAATTCTTGATGTCAATTTAATGTGAAGTATAAAATTGCACATAAGTTTGCAAAAAAAATTAAGAGATTGCAGCAAGCAGAAAATCAATATTATAATTGCAGTGTGAAAAGCATTTAAGGATTAGAAATCAGGAAATATAAAAGTTATTTTTCATGGATGACATGATTGTATAAATAGATATAAAATTGGGTAGATTATGATAATAAGTAACTTTAACAAATTTAGAGTTAAAGGTCAACATATAAAAAATATAACTGAGTTGTATACCCTGCAACAAATAGGAAATAAAATTTAAAATGATGTCATCTACAATAGCATCACAAACTCAAATACCTAGGAATAATCTAACAAAAGATTTACAAGATGTCTAAGTGTAAAAATAAAATATTGACAGAATTTTTAAAGGGCTAAATTAATGGAGGGATATATCATGTTTGGGTTTGGAATACTCAATATTGTAAATATGTCATTTAAAAAAAAGTTATTTAGGGGAGCCTGGGTGACTCAGTTGGTTGGGCGTCCGACTTCGGCTCAGGTCATGATCTCGTGGTTCCCGGATTTGAGCCCCGCATCGGGCTCTATGCTGACAGCTAGCTCAGAGCCTGGAGCCGGTCTTCAGATTCTGTATCTCCCTCTCTCTCTCTCTGACCCTCCCTTGCTCATGCTGTCTCTCTCTGTTCCTCAAAAATAAATGAAAAACATAAAAAAAATTGAAAAAGTTATTTAGAGAGATGCAGAGAGAGAGAGAGAGAGAGTAAAGTAGAAAGTGGGTAAAGGGGCAGAGAGAGGAAAAAACAATCTTAAGCAAGCTCCATGCCCAGCATGGAGCCCAACCCAGGACTGAATCTCATGACTGTGAGATCATGACCTGAGCCAAAATTAAGTATCAGACATTTAACTGAGTGAACCACCCAGGTGCCCCATAAAAATGTCATTTTCCTCACAAGTTAGTATATTGATGCAATGCAATCTCAAGTAAATTTAAGAACATTTTCATTTGTTTGTTTTATTTTGTTGCATGGAACTTGTTGAGCTGAGTCTAAAATCAGGGCTAGGAATAACCAAGACAATTTAGACAAAGAAAAATATAAAAGAGCTGGACTTATTGGATCTTATAATTTATGAATCTCAGTAATTAACACAAGATACAATAATAGAAAATAAGCAATAGTAACAAATTAACAAGTCCAGACAGAGTCCCATATATATGAATATCTAATTTCTGTTAAAGATGTCAGTGCAGATGCGGGGCAGGTGAGGGGGTGGATAGGCAATTTATCAGTAAATAGAGCTGGGTCAACAGGATACCATAATGAAGAAAATGTCTCACACTACACAAAAATCAATCTACATGTTGACAATCTTAGGGCTCGGTCCTGGGTCCTTTTCTCCTGATGCATACACACTCCCTCCCCACATGATTTCTTGCAGCCATGACTTTAATACCATCTAAATGCTAGCTATAAGATGTAGACCTGAGGGGCACCTGGGTGGCTGAGTTAGTTTAACATCCAACGTCAGCTCAGGCCATGGTCTCAGATTCCTGAGTTTGAGCCCCTCATTGGGCTCTCTGCTGTCAGCTGTCAGATCCTCTGTCCCCTTCTTTCTCTGCCCCTCACTAGTTCATACTTTCTCTCTCTCTCTCTCTCTCTAAAAAAAAAATAAATAAACACTAAGAAAGATTTTTAAATGTAGATCCAATGTGCAAAGTTGAATATCCTAACTGCCTTTGTTGGCCTACTTTAGAGTTCAGCAAGTGTTCAAACCTACTATGTCCAAAACAAGCCCTTTGTTTTCCCTCAAGGGATACAACTTTTCCCCAACACCCACCAGACCTCTCTCTCTTCTCTTTTCCCAAATTTTAATAAAGCAGCACTCACCTCCATGAATTTTCTAACACTCACGCTTCCTTTTGCTCTCACCTCTGAGGTCAAATTCGTGTGCATTTCCCAGAAGCACGATGCACAAAACTGATCTCCCATTTGTTTACCTCAATCCATATTAACTCCTGCCATGCTGCTCTAAATTCTCCTCTTTTATATTGTAGCTGGTCTTGCCATTTCCATGCTTGTCCTCTCCAGTCCATACTTCATAGAGTGTAGAGTGTTCTTTTAAAATCAGACAATATTTTTTCCTCCTTTAAAGTCCTCAGTATGGGGCGCCTGGGTGGCTCAGTTGGTTAAGCCTCTGACTTCAGCTCAGGTCATGATCTCATGTTTGTGGGCTCGAGCCCCGCGTCGGGCTCTGTGCTGACAGCTCAGCGCCTGGAGCCTGTTTCTGATTCTGTATGTCCCTCTCTCTCCCCTCCATGCTCATGCTCTGTCTCTCTCTGTCTCAAAAATAAATTAATAAAAAACCAAAAAATAAAATAAAATAAAATCCTCAATAGCATGGATCATAGTAAAACATAATTCAAATTAGAGCTCATGTTATAGCCCTCTACCATACCTTATGCATGCCTACCTCTCCAGATTTGCCACTGTCCTGTTCTCTTACTAAGTTCCAGTCACACTGACTTCTTTCTTTTCATGGACCTAGTAATGTAATTGCCAACTTCAGGGCTTATGTACTCAGGACTGCTCTGACAGATTTTGTATTGTTGGGTTATGTCTCAAATGTCACCTTTAGAGACAGGTAAAAGGTACTGTATGAAACTAATATGGACCAGTCAGAACAGTTTCATATATAAATGTCTGTTGAGAAAACAGGAAAAAAATAATTTTACTGTACTTTGAGCCTTTAAGAGGACATGATTTTTAAAAGCATTGTTTTACAAAATGGGAAATCTACACTAAGCAGGTCTGGGGCTGCCATGGTCTAACTGTTTCTGTGTTACCCCAACCCCAAACTCATATGTTGAAATCCTAACTCCCAAGGTGATGAGATTAGTAGGCGAGGCCTTGGGAGGCTATTAGGTCATGAGGGTGGAGCCCTCATGATTGGATTACTGCCTTCTGAAAGAATTCTCAGAGACCTAGCTCATTCTTTCCGCTATGTGAGGGCACAGCATTTATGGGTAAGAGACTGGGCACTCTCAACAAGGAACGTGCTGGTGCTTTGATTTTCTTTACTGTTTATAAGGCACCCAGTTTATGGTGTTGTCGTGGCTGTCCAAATGGAATAAGCCAATGGCATAGCAGATTATGATGGAGCTCTTAAGAAAAAGTACCTACAAACTCGACTGAGTTTTGAACTAGACTAGACACCTTTTTATTTAATGCCATCTTTATTTGAAAAACATGACTGAGGGAGGACATAATGTTTTCCTGAAGGTGAATGAGGTGAGCCTGTTATACAACTCACAGTGGCCAACAATAAAATTTAAACTTTGAAGTAAAAATTATAATTTTGGAAAATTGTATTTGTTGCCATTGACAGATGTCCAATACTTAAAGTCTTTCCAGTGGTTTTTAGGGTAATATTAACAAATGTGTTTTTGTTTTACTTTGTTCTTATTTATTTATTTAAAAAAATTTAAACTATGAGTTTTTGAAAGAGAGAGAGACAGAGTGTGTGCAGGGGAGGGTCAGAGAGAGAGGGATACAGAATCTGAAGCAGGATCCAGGCTCTAAGCTGTGAGCACAAAGCCCAACACAAGGCTTGAACTCATGGAGCATGAGTTCATGACCTGAGCTAAAGTCAGATACTCAGCCAACTGAGCCACTCAGGTGCCCCTTAACAAATGTGATTTTAAAATATATAGATATTGTATACTGAATGTGTCAACATTTGGAAGATCTGAATAAATCCACGAATAACTTTTTGAATGAGAAATCTATTACTTTACAGAATCATGAATAGGTAAAAAATCCATTCAAAGAGCAATACAGATAAATAATTTTAATATGTAGAAAGTTTATTGAAATGAGTTTGGATTACACATTGCAATTCATGTTTATAAAGCTACCAATCATAGAGTTTTAATATAGTGTCAAAAAAGAATACCCATTGAAACATTCTGTCTTTTCCAGGGTAGATTTTCTTTCTTTGTGTACTTCTTTCAGAATACTATATCTCAACATTTAATGCAGACATAGACATTAAAATCCAGCCATGTTCTATCAAAGCAGATATCAAGGACATTTGTAAAACTGTAAAACAGTGCCACTTTTCTTATTGTCTTTGTTTTGAAAGTTACTTTTCACTACAATATATATATATTTTTAAAAATTTTTAACATTTTTATTTATTATTGAGAGACAGAGAGAGACAGAGCATGAGCATGGGAGGGGCAGAGAGAGAGGGGGAGACACAGTATCTGAAGGAAGCTCCTTCCAGGCTCTGAGCTGTCAGCACAGAGCCTAATGTGGGGCTCAAACTCACAAACCGCAAGATCATGACCTGAGCCAAAGTCTAATGTTTAACCGACTGAGCCACCCAGGCACCCCTAAAATATATATTTTCTAAGTTAACAGGTAAGAGTTTTGCTGTTGTTACTTACAAATACATATTTTAAAAAATTCTCAGTGTTCACTTTGGACACAGCAAATATCAGTGCATACAGCTCACATAAACAAAAGTTTTGGCAGTTCTCAATTTTTAAGAGTATTGAGAAGGGTCCTCAGAACAGAAGTCTGGGCACTCTTCACACACCCATTTGTTTTTGTCTATTCCCACTAGACTGTGAGATTCACGAGAAAATAAACCTTCCCTGACTTTGTCATCGCTTGTATCCCATTGCTTGAACCAAGGCTTGGCAGATAGAACTGCCAATTATTTTCTCAGCTCTCCATGCTTGCAAATCAAGTTTTAATTCTCCACATCCTGTTAAATACGGGCCTCCAGGCCCAATGACTTCTGTTCACTTGTTAGCTCTGCCATTTTCCTGTGCCAAGTTCAAGCCACCCAGAAATTGGCTCTGTCTTCTCTGTGCTGTGGGATCCTATCTGACCTCACCAGAGTCAGAGAGACAAGGAGATTATATCTTAATGATCAATAAATACCATTCCTTAACTTCTGTAGGAAAAATATGTCTGCTCATGACAGGTCAGGAAAATAGAAGCCAAAATATCTTTGAATAGTTTAAATTACTCTTTAGTTATTAAACCTTGTGTCTTGTCAGAATTCTTAGGTTAAAAAGATCTTCCAATTTTTTAGTTAAATTATATTGAACCTTTATCTTTCCCACGATTGTGGATTTGCAAGGATTGCTGCCGTAAAGGACTGACACTTTTCTTCAGACAAAACTAGGCTATCTTCATATATTACTTTTCAAAAATACCTTGTAGAAGTGTTATAAGCACAATTAATCGTTTGCAATTTGATTTGAGATCTGCAGGCTGAAAAGGTGAAATGTAATTTCCAAGTAGTTATGTTACCATTATGGTTTAATGACATATTAGCCACACAACCCCAAAGGGGACATAGCCTAGGGACAGGATTCTAGTACTTTATGCACAGAGGCAGCAGAGTGATTCTCATTAGTGTTAATAGGAGTCAAACACTGTAAACCTTAAGGCAGTGATCACAACATATTGCCTAATGCTGTTACAAGTAAACACCATTTTATGAGAGAGTAGTTTCTGTGTATGCATTTCAAAAACGATTCACTATATTATTCACATGAGTATAAACTGGTAATGAAAGTGTATCTAGGCACAATGAAACTTACTTAGTTTTAGTTAGTACTATTTTAAAAGCTGCAGCTCAGTAAAGAAATTTCAAGCAGAAATAATGACCAGAAACATAATAGCACATTATCTGCTGTAGTGAGTAACGAGATCTAAGATCCAATTTCTTTCTCATTACATGTGAAATATTGAGATTTTTCTTTGTACTGGGAACTGAGATTGATACTAGGGATAAGTTACTTAGAATAAGAATCTCAGTTTCTGTCTTTTTGAGTTTCATAGGAGATGCATAAAAAATAAGGTCACAAAAAAGAAGTATTTATAAGCTGTGTACTTCAAAGGAAATGTGCTTCTGGGTTTTGGTCTAGCATGTAATGAGCTTAGAAGTTTTCACTCCATCCTAACAACAAGTAAAAAAGCTAATTGAGCTAAAAATAAAACAACTCTTTTTATATACATCAGAGATGTGAGGTCACAGGGTAAACTACAGGCACCCAAATTGGAGAGAGACAGGCCAATACAGAAAATCACAACTTACAGGAGCAGAAATGCATGAGAAAAAACCTCTGCCTGGATTAGTACAAGGTATATCATGCCTGTCTGTCATCAATAAAAAAATTACAAGACACACTAAAAGGCCAAAAAAAAAACTAAAAAACAAACAAACAAAAAAAACAGTTTGGAGAGCCAGAGGAAGCTTCAGAAGAAGCAGACTCAGATGTGGCAGCAATGTTTGAAATATAATGCTGATACTGTAAAAAACTGGAATTACTATGATAAGGGCTCATATGGATAAAATAGGCAGCATGCAAGAACAGGTGGGTAGTGTAAGCAGAGAGGAAAATTCTAAGAAAGAACAAAGGGAATGCTAGGATTAAAAATTCTGTAACAGAAATGAAGAATGCCTTTAATGCATTCATTACTAGATTGGATATGGCTGAGGAAAGAATCTTTCTTTGGTCTAGAGGATATGTCAATAGAAAGTTCCAAACTAGAGTATCTGTGAACTGTGAGACAACTGCAAAAGGTCAAATACAGGATAATGAGGATACCAGCTGAGGAAAACAAAAGAGAGGAGAACAGAAGACATGTTTGAAAGAACAGTGGCCGACAATTCCCCCAAAGTAATGTCAGACATCGAGCCAGAGTTCCACAAAGCTCAGAGAGCACCAAATAGAGTAACACAAAAACAGAAAAAGAAAAGAAAACTCACACCTCACAAATCATATTCAAATGGCAGAAAATCCATGGTAAAGAAAAAAGTCTTGAAAGAAGCCAGAAAGAAAAAAATCTCTTCCCAAGACAGGAGCAAAGGTAAGAAGTACATCTGACTTCTCCCCATAAATTATGCAAGCAAGAAAGGAGTAGAGTGAAACAGTGAAAGAAAAAATACACCAGGCTAGAATTCTGTACACTGCCGAATTATCCTTCAAAAGTGAAGAAGTAAGGACTTTCTCTGGAAAGTTGCCAGTAGACTTGACTTACAAGAAAAATGTTTAAAACGAGTCTTTCAAAGAGGAAGAAAATGATATAGTTTAGAGACTTGGATCTACATGAAGGCAGAGCATCAGAGAAGAGATAGTGAAGTTATACATTTTTATGGAGCAAAGGAAACCCTTAAGAAAGCAGAAAGGCAACTGGTGAATTGAAGAAGATATTTGCAAGTAACATATCTGATGAAGGGTTCATTTCCAAAATATGTAAAGAACTTGTATAACTCAACACCAATAAACAAATAAATAAATAAATAAATAAACCAAAAATAAACAAAAAAATAAATAAACAAATAAATAAAATAGGCTGATTTTTAAAACAGGCAGTGGACTGGAAGACATTTTTCTGAAAAAGACGTACAGATGCACGACAGACACATGAAAAGATCCATAACATCACAAAGCAAAACCACAATGAGTTAGTAACCTTACACCCCTCAGAATGGCTAACATCAAAAAGATAAGACATAATGGATGTTGGCCAGGATGTGGAGACAAAGGAAACTTTGTATGCGGTTAGAGGGAAAGCTTTTCTTATTCTTAATTCATCGAACAGATAATGGTTTATTTAAAATAATAACCGCACCATTGTTTTTGATGATGACAGTTCATGTGTAAGTGAAGTAAACAATAGTAATGATACATGGGACAGGAAGAAAGAATTAGGAATAGTTTGCTATAAGGAAATGTGCAGGGTGTTATAAAATAGTAAAACAGGGTGAGGTAATTTAAATTGTGTTGTCAGGGGAAGCCTCATATATTGGATTGACCACTTGTCAAAAAGCAGAATTTGAAGCACAAAAATTATGAAGCTATTGTATTGAAGAAATGGTGGTTGTTGGACTAGAAGTTAAAAGTGATGTGTAAGTATGAGTAGATATTACACACAGATACACCTGACATAAAATCAACAGAATTTCTATTAATGGGATTTTACATGTTTAGTTATATAATTTGACTATTAAATTAACATAAAAGTATCAAAACAAAGGCCAGAGGTGAGGATACCTAAACATGTCCAAGTCGTATCACAGAATAAAGATTTTAAAAAATGCTTCTTTCTGTAGCAGATAACTAAAACTTTGGTTGGCAGTAATTTCAGTAGTAGTATTCTAGTTTAAGTATTTCCTTCTGGAATTTCTTTTGGAACCATCTCTGCTCTTACCAAGGATTTCTCTTTTTCTTTTTTACGTTTATTTTATTTATTTTGAGGGAGAGAGAGATTGAGCGAACAGGGGAAGGAGAGAGAGAGAGAGAGAGAGAGAGAGAGAGAGGGAGAGGGAATCCTAAGGAGGCTCCATGCTGTCAGCAATGGACCCTGATGTGGGACTCAATCTCACAAACCATGAGATCATGACCTGAAGAACTGGATATGTAACCAAATGCAGGCGTCCTGAGAATTTGTCCTTTAAGTTATTTCAAGAGTGTCTCTCATTTTCTCCAATAGTGACATACCTTTATTTTTTGCCAAGGATCTAACTATTATAAAAGTCTTAAATCCCTGGGAATATTTTTGAATCACCTTCATTTCTTATCTTCCAAATTTAATTTTTTATCTTTATCTTCACACTTAGATATTCTTATATTTCTCCAGTATATTTGGAATGAAACAGCACCACGCTATTATCCACACTGGAATAAACACTCTAGTACACGTTTCTTGATACATTTGTGCAAAAAGAATCTCCAGGGTACCTTACTGAACAACTGCCTGTTGGCAGCTCTGTGCTTTCAGAATTTGAAAAAATATCATTGCCTTGTCTTTGGCTTCCACTGAGATGTTGGTAAGTCAGTTGTCGGTCTAATTGCCATTCTCTTGTAGATAATTTCTCTGTTCACTTGGCTGTTTTACATATTCTCTTTGTCTTTCATGGTCTATAATTTACTCTGTTCTTTCTATGTATCTATCTTAAAGCTCACCAGTCTCCTTGAATTTAAGAATTGGCATAATTCACTAATTCTGGAAAATTCTCACCCATTATCTTTAAGAATATTACCCCAGCCCTCCTCTGTTTCTATTCCTTTCAAATATGACCAGTAGTATGTTTGACTTCCTCATTTTCTCCCCCTTATCTTTTACCTACACTTTATATTCCTAGTTCTTCGTCTTTGGGCTGTCTTCCGAGTCATTTCTGCAAATCCAGCTTCCAATCAGTGCACTCCAATTTTTCCCATGTGCTGTTTAGCCATTCATTATATTTCTAGACAGTCTTTTTTCCTGGTTTGCCTTTTCGTTTTTAGTCAAAATTTCTCTTATTTTCAAAACTGTATTAAGGCATCTTATTGCATGTTTTCTAATTGATCATTCAAAAATATTTGCAAATTCAGTTCTGAAGTGTATTGATTCATCTGTCTCCCTCAGGCAGGTTTATTTCCTTCTCTGTTCTTTGATTTCTTTCTTTTTAAAAAAATTTAAAATTTATTTATTTTTGGAAAAGAGATAAAGAGAAACAGAGGGTGAGCTGGGGAGGAGCAGAGAGAGAGGGAGACACTGAACCCAAAGCAGGCTCCAGGCTCTGAGCTGTCACCCCAGAACCAAAGCAAGGCTTGAACTCAAGAACTGCGAGATCATGACCTGAGCCAAAGTCGATGCTCAACCTACTGAGCCACCCAGGTTTCCCTGTTCTTTGATTTTTAATTCTGCAATCATACCACTCTAATTTTTCCTGTACAAGTTTTTCAGGCATAGGGTTAAAATGTTTTCTTGTAAAATAAGGTTGTGTTCATTACCAACTTAGGGTCATTTTAAACTAGATTTTAGATATGATGTTTTTAGGTCCACACAGTGTTAATTTTATTTCCTAAAAAAAGGCAGTTTAGAGTTTGGAATTCCTATGAATAGTTGATTTTTGTTTTGCTTTATTTGTTTTCTCTTGGAGTCTACGCAGGGAGAAGTCAGAAACTTACTTACCTTCAGATGTCCTGCGCTTCTCTTCCTCAGCAAGCATTTGCTTCAAAATCTTTTCAATTAAAAAATTTTGAGGTTGTGCCAATTATGGCTTCAGTAGATTTTCATGAATTCACAAGTATTTAAACTAATGTTTTACAAAATATTTTAAATACAAAGTATTTAAACTAATGGTTTACAAAATATTTTAAGGATTCCTAATTGGAAGGGTTTGCCCTTATACATTGTCTATTATATTTCTAGTGGTTATATTATAAACTCTATTCATGTCTAAGGACTAAGAATTTGATTCGCTGCAAAATTTATTAACCCTTCTTATTCTCTGAAAAGTGCACTAACCTTTTTAAAATGAGTTTTAGAGTTAATTGCAGTGTTAATATAGGATGGTGTTCATAAAAGAACCCAAAGAGGAGGAAGATGACACGTAAGGTCATGACATCTATGTCCAAAACAGCTAAATAAAATAATAAGAGATGGTTAAATATTTTTATTTGAAAGACTTAATTTTATTTGAAAAGAATCAATTTCTTGTGAAATATGAATATGACTCAAGCATCAAAAAGAATGAAAAACTGCCGTTTGCAAAGACATGGTTGGAGTTATAGTGTATTATACTAAGTGAAATGAGTCAATGAGAGAAAAACAAGTACTATATGATTTCACTCATATGTGGAACTTAAGAAACAACACAGATGAACACATGGGAAGGGAGAGAAGAGAGGAGAGGGAAACTAAGCAAAAGCGACTCAATGATAGAGAACAAACTGTGGGTTGACAGAGGGAGGTGGGTGGGGAATGGGTGAGGGATATTAAGGAGGGTTGTTGTGATGAGCACTGGGTGTTATATGTAAGTAATGAGTCACTGAATTCTACTCCTGAAACCAATATTGCACTGTATGTTAACCAACAAAAATTTAAATAAAAAAAAGGAATCAATTTCTAGCTGTTGATTTTTAATGGACTTTAGGGTTGTATTCAAAAAACAATGTTGTACCAAGTAGATGAAATAGCCCTTTCAGTGATAATAAGTATGTAGAAACACAACTCAAATGCTGATTCTGACAGAAGAAATCATATACAGACATTTCCAGAGTTGTTATAGGTGATCCCAAGATCCAAAAATAAAGAATACCACAAGAATAAACATACACAAGAAAGAAGACAAACACACACTGCAGGTAGCATTTCACATTTTTCCTTTTTATTTCATACACACTTAGCTTATATTTACTTAAAAAGAATCTGAAAATGAAAAACTGTTGTTAAAACCCAGCATCAGTGGTGCCAGTGCAAGACAGCGGTGCAGGAAGACTCTGAACTCATCTCCTCCACAAATATACTAAATGGCACCTATTATGGGGCAATTCCTCCTGGAGAAGAAGAACTAAGTGGAGACTGAATAGCTTCTGTACAAGGAAAGATCTCTAAGAGCAGCAAGCTAGATAGAGACATAGTAATGGAGGGAATGCCCACCACAATGCTATGAACTGCAGTGGGGAGAATAGTACAAGAGACTGGGAAGAGATTTCTCTGTCCTTGGACAAAACCAAACCAAACCAACAAACTTAATGGTTTAATGAGCAACTAGTTTATAAAACAACTCACCTTAGAACTCTACCAAAAGGCAGAGGAGGTACTGGAACTCTCTCTGGATCAGAGGGACTGGAGAGTGACAAGACTTATATACTCCCCTTCCACCTTAACAATGTGATTGGGAGCAGAGCCCAGGCACCCTAGCTGGGCCACCACTTCATTGAGCACTGGGTACCCCATCCCATACCAGTTCTGTGTGGCCTGGGACACACACCAAAAGCTGAGGTTCGAAAGAACAGCTTGCATTTACAATAACCAGTCCTAGAACTCTGACTAGTGACAAGAGAGCTGCTGGAACTCTCTCTGGGTGGGAGGGACTGATGGATATGGTTGATGCTTCCTCTCTACTCTGAAAGCACAGATCAGTGCACAGTCTGGGTGCCTTAACTGGCTTGCTCCCTCAGTGAACTCTGGGACCCTAGCCCACACCAATCCCAACCATCCCACCAAGGTGGCCATAAGGCAGTGCACATCAGAACACCTCTGGTTAGTGCTCAGTATAGCTCTAGCTTTCACATCAAGGTGACATAGGTACAAAAGTACCCTGAGCATTCCAGGGCCACACCACTTTTGCTTCAGATTGCGTGCTAGGACACCCTTGATGAGGAGTACTCCAATACTTCCTGGCTGACCGCTTCAGATCCAGCTACTCTGCCAGAACCCCTCCTACGTGGAGTGCTCCAGGACACCTGGCCCATGCCTGTATCCATTCCAGCTACCCCGTAAGGGGGTACAGAGCACCTTGGAACCACATGGCTTATTTCTGCCACTTAGAATCCCCCAGATTGCACATATTTCATTTTCAGCTGTTCTGCCATGTCACCCACCGTGTTAGAACCTTGGGAACTCCTGGCCTGCTCCCACTTCAGTTTTAGCTGTCCTGCCAGTGTGCCCCTTGCACTGAAGTCCCTGGGACCTGCTGGCCTTCATTTCTCCTCAGCTTTAGACACCCAGACAGGGCGTTCTCTCCATGGAAAGCTCCAGGAGACCCTGGATAACACCTGCTTTCTCTTCAGCTATTCTGCCAGAGTGCCTTTTGCGTGTAGAGATTTGAAACCCTCTGGCTTGCACCCACTTCCGCGTTAGCTGGCTTGCCAAGGTAGCCTTCCAAGAAGAGCCCAGGACTCTCAGCCCATGCCAGCCACAGCTGCTACCAGCCAGCAAAAATCATCAAGCACCCACAGTCTACACAAGAATAATGATACATGAGACCATTTCTTCATGTTTAGGAGAAGTACCTGTTTTGTCTAATCCATAAAAGCAAACACAAAAAGTCAAGCAAAATGGAAACAGAGGAATATATTCTAAAAGAAAGAACAAGACAGAAGCTCAAAAATAAAATGATGTGAAATGGAGATAAACAATATGCCTGAGAAAGGGTTTAAAGTAGTGATCATAAAGATGTTCACTGGGCTGGAAAGAAGATTGGAAGAACTCAGTGAGACCTTCAAGAGAGATGAAATATATAAAATGAACCAATCAGAGTTGAAGGATACAATAACTTAAATAAAAAATACACTTACAGGAAGCAACTGTAAATTTACGGGCGCGGAAGAACTTATCAGCAACGTACAAGAAATGGTACTGGAAAGTATCCCAACTGAACAGCAAAAGGAGAAAAAAATAAGACAAAAATTAGGATAGGTTAAGGGAATCTTGTGGACGACATCAAGTGAACAAACATTTGCATCATAAGGGTCCCAAAAGAAAAAGAGAAAGGTGTAGAAAATTTATATAATGACATAATAGCTAAAAACTTCCCTAAGTTGGAGAAGGAAGTAAATATCAAGGTTCAGGAAGCACAGAGTTCCAAACAAGATGAACACAAGGAAGTCCACACCATTGCACGCGATCATTAAAATGTCATAGTTAAAGATAAAGAAAGAATTAAAACAGGAAGAGAGAAGCAAAAAGTTACCTACAAGAGAAACTTTATAAGGCTATCAGTTGGTTTCTCAGCAGAAACTTTGTAGGTCAGAAGCAAATGACATGATACTCAGAGGGCTAAAAGGAAAATAACCTACGATGAGGAATAATTTACCCAAAAAGGTTATAGTTCAGATTAGAAGGAGAGATAAAGAATTTCCCAAACAAAACTTAAAAGAATTTTCCATTTGCAATGACATGGATGGAGCTAGCTTATTTTGCTAACCAAAATAAGTCAGTCAGGAAAGGACAAATACTTTATGGTTTCGCTTATATGTGGAATTTAAGAACAAAACAAATGAACAAAGGGATGGGGGAAGAAAGGGGAAAACCAAGGAACTGACTTTTAACTGTAGAAAACAAACTGATGGTTATCAGAGGGAGGTGAGTGGGGGGATTAGTTAAACAAGGGATGGGGAATAAGGAGCAGACTTGCTGTGGTGAGCACTGGGTGTTGTGTGGAAGTGTTGAGTCACCATATTATACACCCAAAACTAATATTACACTGTGTGTTAACTAACTGGAATTTAAACAAAAACTTTAAAAAGTATATCACCACTAAACCAGCCTTAAAGCAAATGTTAAAGGCACATTTTTAAGTAGAAAAGAAATAAACATAATTAGATGTAAGGAAATAAAAAAATATGACAGCATATATATAAAACATGGAGGAAGGAGTAAACAAAGATTTTTTGGTTTGTTTTGTTTTATAATGTGTTTGAAATTAAATGACAATCAACTTAATATCAACTGCGATATACTCAAGATATTGTATATAAAGCCTCATTGTAACCATAAACTCAAAGCCTATCATAGACACACAGACACAAACACACACATAAATAAATAAAGATAAAGAAAACCAAACATAACACTACAGAAGCTAATCAATCACAAAGAGAGCAAAAGAAGAAGAATGGAACACAGAACTACAAAAAGAATTTTAAAAATCAGCAAAATCTATCAATATTTATGGCAAATTTGAATGGCCCAAGTGCTCCAATCAAAGGACATAGAGTAGTGAAATAGATAAAAACAGAACAAAAACAAAACAAAAAAACCCCATAAAAGACTCATATACATGCTGCCTACCAGACTTATCTCAAAGACACTTACAGACTGAAAGTGAAGGGATTGAAAACCATTGGCCATGCAAATGGAAGCAAAAGAAAGAAAGAAAATAGCTCAAGTAGGAATACTTATATTAGACAAAATAGACTTTAAAATAAACGCTTTAAAAAGAGACCCAAAAAAGGTATTACGTAATGATAAAGAAATAATTCACCAAGGAGATACAATAATTATAAGTACATATGTACCCGACATTAGAACAATTCACTTATGTCAATGAACAGGTCATACAGGCAGAAAATCAGTCAATAAATAGTGTTTTAAAAGATACATTAGACCAATGGACATAACATATATGTACAGAATATTCTATGCAAAATCAAAAGAATACACATTCTTTTCAAGTGCACACGGATTATTCTCCAAAATAGATCATGTTAGGCTACAAAACAAGCTTCATTAAATTTAAGAAAATTGACATCATAATACACATCTTTTCCAACCAGTACAGTTATAAAAGTATAGATTAATCACAAGAAAGAAACTGAAAAATACACATATGGAGGATAAATAACAAAATAAAAAACCAATGGGTCAATGAAGCATTGAAAGACAAAATAAAAAAATACATGGAGAGAAATGAAAATGAAAACACAATGCTCCAAAATTTGGGAGTGGCGTCAAACACAGTTCAAGGCAGGAAATATATAGTGATACATGGCTACCTCAAGAAAAAAATAGCTCAAATAAATATTCTAATCTTACACCTAAAAGAACTAGAAAAAATTACAATAAAGCTCAAATTTAGTAGAAGGAAGAAAACGATAAAGATCAGAGCAGAAAGAAATGAAATACAGACTAAAAAAGGTCAATAAAATCAAGAACTGGCTCTTTTAAAAAATAACTGAACTGATAAACCATTGGCCAATCTTATCAAGAAAAAAAAGAAGAACCCAAATAATATCAGAAACAAGAGATAAAAAATAATAACTGATATTATAGAAATATAAGCCATTTTAAGAAAATACTACCAAAAATATATGCCAACAAATTGGACAAACTACAGGAAATGGATAAATTCCTAGAAACATACAATCTTACAAAGCTAAAACAAGAATAAATAGAAAATCTAAACAGATGATTTACTAGTAACAAAACTGAATTAGTATCCAAAACACTACCAAAAGTTAAAAGTCCAAGACCAGATGAATTCATAGGTAAATTCTATCAAACATTTTTTTTAAAAAGTTAATGCCCATTATCTTCAAACTACTCCAAAAAATAGAAGAGAAAGAAAATCTTCCTAATATATTCTATGAGGCCAGGAATACCCTGACACCAAAACCAGACAAATACACCACCAGAAAGACAAAGAAACAAAAACAAAAAACAAGACAACAACAAAAAACTAGAGGCCAGCATCTCTGATGAACATGGATGCAAAAAGCCTCAACAATATCAACAAACTGCGTTCAACAATACCTTTAAAGAGTCATTCACCATGGTGAAGTGGAATTTATTTTCCGTGTGCAAGGATTGTTAAATATTCACAATCAATATGATATATCACATCAAGTAAACAAATAATAAAAGTGATATGATCATCTTAATAGATACAGAGAAAACATTTGGTAAAATTCAACATTGTTCATGACAAAAACTCTCAATGAAAAGAATTTAGAGGGAATATACTTTAATATAACAAAGGCTTTAGATGAAAAACCCACAGATAACTTCATCCTCAATGGTTAAAAACAATGTTTCCTCTAAGATCAGAAGCAAGAGGATTCCACTCTTGTCACTTTTATTCAACATAGTATTGGAATTCCTAGCCACAGCAATCAGATATGAAAAGAAATAAAATGCATACATATTGGTAAAGAAAAAGTTAAGCTATCATTTTTGTAGATGATATGACATGATGCATAAAAAAAACCCTTAGACACCTGGGTGGTTCAGTCGGTTAAGCATCCAACTTCAGCTCAGGTCATGATCTCACATTTGTGGGGTCAATCCCTGCGTCGGGCTCTGTGCTGACAGCTAGGTCAGAGCCTGGAGCCTGTCTTTAGATTCTGTGTCTCCCTCTCTGACCCTCCCCTGCTCAAGTTGTCTCTCTCTCTCTCTCTCAAAAATAAATAAAAACATTAAAAACGTAAAAATAAAAAACCCTTAAAACTGCTAGAATTAAAAAATGATTTCAGTAAAGTTGCAGGATACAAAATTAATACCCAGCAATTGGTAACATTTTTATACACTAATAATGAAGTAGAAGAAAGAGAAATTAAGAATACATTTCCTTTCACCATTGCATCAAAAAGAATCAATTCCCTAGAGGGAAATAAAAAAATCAAAGAGGTAAAATATCTATAGTCAAAACCACATAACATTGATGAAAGAACTTGAAAATGGCACTCTCATGGATTGGGAGAATTAATATTGTTAAAATGTTCATATTACTTAAAGCAATTTATAGATTCAATACAATTTATATACAAATACCAATAGCATTTTTCTCAGAACTAGAGTGAGTAACACTAAAATTGTATGAGACTGCAAAAGAAACCCTGAATAGCCAACGCAATCTTGGGAGTGAAAAAGAAATTGGAAGCAAATAGTCCCAGATTTCAAAATATACTACAAAGCTGTAGTAATCAAAACAGTATAGTACTGACATAAAAGTAGACAAATAGGTAAATGGAATGGACTAGAGACCTCAGAAATAAACCCACCCTTATATGGCCAATTAATTTATGACAAAAGAAGAGAGAGTATATAGTGGGGGAAAGAAAATCTTTTTGATAAACAATATTGGGAAAATAGGAAAGCTATATGCAAAAGAGTGAAACTGGACCACTTTCTCATACTCTACACAAAAATAAACTCAAAATGAATTAAAGTCCTGAGTTTGAGACCTGAAATGTTGAAAATCCTAGAAGAGAATACAGATAGTAATTTCCTTGACATCAGCAGTAACGACATTTTTCTAGATATGTTTCCTAAGGCTGGGGAAACAAATAAAAAAATAAAATTATTGAAACTACATCAGAATAAAAGCCTTCTGCACAGTGAAGGGAACCATCACCAAATAAAAGGCAACCTATGAAGGGGAGAAGATATTTGCAAATAATATCTCTGATAAAGGGTTAAGGGGTTTATATCCAAAATATATTTAAAAACTTATACAACTCAACAGCAAAAACAAACAACCCCCTCACACAAATATTGGCATTAAAAAATGGCAGAGGATCTGAACAGATGTTTTTCCAAAAGCATACAGATGTCCAACAGACACATTAAAAGACGCTCAATATCACTAATAATTAGGGAAATTCAATTCAAAACTATAATGAAATTTTCTTAAATGTGTCAGAATGGCTAAAATAAAAGAGACAAGAAATAGCGAGTGTTGATGAGGATATGGAGAAAAGGGAACCGTGGTGTACTTTGGTGAGAACGTAGACTGATGCAGTCACTGCGGAAAATAGCATGGAGGTTTTTCAAAAAATTAAGAATACTATGACGCAGTAATTCTATTACTGGGTATTTATCCAAAGAAAATGAAAATAGTAATTGGAAAAAAAATGAACTCCTATGTTTATTGCAGTATTAATTACGATAACCAAGGTATGAAAGTAATCTAAGTGTTTATCTATAGATAATGGGTAAGAAAGATGAGATACCCATGCGTGCGTGTGCGTGCACATGGGCACATGCGCCCGTGCGCGCGCGCGCGCGCACACACACACACACACACACACACACACAGAGGAATATTATGCACCCATAAAAATTATGAGATTGTGCTATTTGTGACAAGCTGACAATCTGGAGAGACCTAGAGGGTGTTATGCTATGTGAAATTTGTCAGACTGAGAAAAATTAACACCACTTCATTCTTATGTGGAACCTAAAATACAAATTAATAAACAGACAAACCAAAAGCAGAATCAGACTTATAAGTACAGAACAAACTGATGGACGCCAGATTGAAGGGGAGTAGGAAGATGGACAAAATGTGTGAAGGGAAGTGGGAGATACAGGTTTCCAGTTATGTATTTAGTAAGTCACTGTAATGAAAGGCACAGCATAGGGAATAGCTAATGGTACTGTTGTGGTTTATGGGACGGATGGTGGCTGCACTTGTGCTGAGCACAGCATAACGTATAGACTGGTTAAGTCACCATGTCGTGCACCTGAAAACTAACGTAACATGTGTCAACTGAACTCAAATAAAAAAATTTACAAAGCGTTAATTCATTGTTATTCATTCAATAATGATGAATTGAAATATATATAATCTTTAATAATAATTATTGAATAATTATTGGAATATATATGATATACATGAAATACATGATATATGTGTGTGTGTGTATGTACATATATATATACATGACTAGTGCTGATTTATTCAATATATCATATCTATATCATCATATATAGATGATGCATATATGCATGTTTACACATGTGTATATATACACACACATGTCTATCAGTTAGTACTTCAATAATTTCTGTGTTTGTGTGTGTGTATATATATATCATATATGTGTGTGTGTGTATATATATATGCATATATATATATATATACATACATATCACTGTTAGCCCTTCAGTAATTTCTAATTTGCCGATAAGCAAATTTCCAGTCCTACCAATACAGCTCCTACTTCCATCCTCAAAATGCATTGGTTTCCTCACCAAAATGCCTACCATGTACCAGGAAATCTTTTGATGTAAAGTGGTGAACAAGGCAGAGGGGGCACATGCCTCATGGAACTTAAGTCCTAAGAGAGAAGAGGCAGGAAACACACAAAAGCATAAGTGTGTATGTAAAGAGGTTGGTAGGCAAGGAAGTAGAAAACAGATAAATGGGTTTAAGTGGTGATAACTAGTATAAAGAAAGGAAATTAGGGATAGAGTGACAGGTAAGGAGATTAATCTGAGAGAGGGCCTAAGAATGGAAACATTTGAAGAGGAGTGAATAGTAAACATAAAGATCCAAGGGTGCAACAGACTTGAGGTGCTCAGGTAATATCAGCGGGGCCAGTATGGTTGGAAAGTGATGGAAATGGGGCTAGTGTTCAGAAATGAGGGAAGTCTGAGTACCGTTACAGTGATTCCGCTTTTGCCTAAAATACTGTAGGACTCCTGAGCCCACCTCTGTGTCTTCTTGCCTTCTACTTTCAGGATAGCAGAGAGGCTAAATTACCTCCGAGATTATAAGAGGTGATCTTTAATAGATCTCTAATTGTTTTCTGATTTCATGTAAGAGAAGATGGGGAGAAAAGGAGGGATGAGAGGAAGAGATTCAGGTAAAATGTGATGGTTTGAAAATACATATTTATTCCCATTTCTTCATAGACTACAATTGGCAACATAGAAAAACAGTTTCAAAACAAAGACAAAAACTGGAGGAGAATAGAAATCAGTAAGAGAAAAGAGATGTCAACACAACTGTGGAATCTTTAGAGCCCATAAGTGGATGGCAGCTGAGGAAGAAAAAAAAAAGAGGCTGTGGCACCCTGTGTCTGCAAGAGGAAGGCAGGGGGTCCACACTGCAGAAGTTTAGAAAGATGAGGGAGTTGGCAAAATTGGACATCTTGGAATTTTATAAAATATTTATTTATTTTTGAGGGAGAGAGGAGGGGCAGAGAGAGAGGAAGACACAGAATCTGAAGCAGGCTCCAGGCTCTGAGCTAGCTGTCAGCACAGAGCCCGACGCAGGGCTCGAACCCACAAACTGTGAGATCATGGCCTGAGCTGAACTCGGGTGTTCAACTGACTGAGCCACCCAGGCGCCCCAGAGTTGGACAACTTTGAATGTGGAGGTGAAGAAACTTACATCCTCTGATGTACTTTCTTAGAAGTGTAAAAATAGACACACAAAAGGTTAAGTCAGAAAAGCAATAGATACAGAGAATAAAGTTTAGCATTGGAATCCAGGCTTGAGTGACATTCAGTATACTGAGCGTGAAGATGAGTTCCATCCCTCTTCCTTCATTTGTTTCCATAAAAGTGGCAGTCAGGGGGACTCCTGGGTGGCTCAGTCGAGTAAGCCTCCAGTTTCAGCTTAGGTCATGATCTCATGGTTCATGAGTTTGAGCCCCGCAGTGGGCTCTGTTCTGACAGCTCCGATCCTGGAGCCTGCTTCCAATCCTGTGTGTGTGTGTGTGTGTGTGTGTGTGTGTGTGTGTGTGTGTGTGTGTGTCTGCTCATCACGCTCAGTCTCTCTCTCTCTTTCTCAAAAATAAATAAACATTTAAATTAATTTTAGAAAGGTGGCAGTCAGGCTTATGAACTGCTTGGCCCCAAAGGAAGGCCCATAGATATGCTGGAATGAGCCTATCCTTTGGGTTGGCCTTGGTATGAAGTCCCATGCCCAGGCTCTGCCCACGAAAAAATCTCCAGCCTTTTAGAAACTTGCTCTTCCATATATTGGATAAATCAGGAGCACCAGGCATGAAAGATGCAGACTCAAGCAAGGAAGTTGAGAGACAGCAAAACATACCAGGAGGCAGAAAAGCTATAGGAGACAATGGAGACATGTCTTCAAATTATGAGGAAAAAAAATATTTTCTACCTGGCACTCATGGCCAGACCATCGATCAAACATGAGAAAGCATCAAGACATTTTTTTTTTTTTTGCAATGCAGAAGATCTCAAAGCATTTCTCTCCTGTGGCCCCATTCTCAATAATTCTTTAAAATTCTAATTGAGAGTCATGGATCTGAGTGGTTAAAAATAGGAGAGGCAGTGGGAACTCATGCGATGAAGTATGACTGTTAGCAACTTTGCTTCTGGAATAGGGGCCGAACCAACCACTTTGACTGGAGCTGAATGAGGAAGAGCGAGAAAGTGC
Organism: Helogale parvula; assembly: GCA_004023845.1. Classification (NCBI taxonomy): domain Eukaryota; kingdom Metazoa; phylum Chordata; class Mammalia; order Carnivora; family Herpestidae; genus Helogale; species Helogale parvula. The sequence continues at coordinate 64,055 of PJEM01005636.1, read as the reverse complement.
TGCCTCCAAGGGGAAACATAAAACAGTGATTCATCAGGTAGAGTCTTGATTCGCACATGCTGGGGCGATAATTTTGGTTCTACTGGAAATTTGGGAGATGATTGGATGAAGTCAGCACCTCTGGGGTGAAAATAAATTTAAAGGTTGTAAGTTTAATGAAAGAAAAAAAAGACTACATTTAGGTAGGAATGTTTAGATCATATCCCATTTAACAGTTATGTTATGGCTAATGCGAGAATAAGCATTTAGATTCTGAAGACTTGCTCTTGAATTCTGACCTACCCACTTACGAACTAAGTAATTTAAATCAATTCCTTGAACTAGCGAGTCTTAGTTTTATTACCTGTTAAAAAGTGGTGTTAGTGGGTATCTCAAAAGAATGCTGTGATGATTAACTTAGCAAAGGTATATTCAGTATTTAGAACAAGACATGAAAAATAGAAAGTATATTTGATAAAGCAAAATAAGAAAATGAGTCAATAACTGATAGAAAGTTTATTTCCTCAAAAAAAGCAATCTCATTTCAAAGCCACAGAGTTCCCCAAGAATGGTTCAGTTGGCCTTTAGAGAAGATCATTGAGGGGTGCCTGGGTGGCTCAGTCGGTTAAGTGTCAGGTTTGGCTCAGGTCATGATCTCATGGTTTGTGGGTTCAAGCCCCGCGTCGGGCTCTGTGCTGACAGCTTGCTCAGAGCCTGGAGCCTGCTTCGGATACTGTATCTCCTGCTCTCTCTGACCCTTCTTTGCTCACACTCTTTCTCTCTGTCTCTCAAAAATAAATAAAAAAACAGAGAAGATCATTGTATAAATAAATTACTAACAGAGTAGAAGTCCATTCAATTAAGAATAACAACTCTAAATAATTCAGACATAAATCAAATTGAGATTTTTAGGAAAAAGTTTTTGATAAAAATACACATTATTAAAATATATGAAGTATAATTGCAAAATTTGGATAAAAAATGTAATACATGGTAAATTAAACTACTGTTATGGCTGCTCACAGCCACATGTTGAGTGATCATGTCCTAAACTGGGTTCCAGGAAGAGAGATTGATTATCAGTGGTGCCACATTTTCTTTATCCTTGGCTATTGCCAATGACGCTGCAGTGAACATCATAGTGCATATATTTCTCACAGGTAGCTATTTCATTTCTCTTGGTATATATTTATTCAGAAGTGGGATTGCTAGATTGTATGGAATTCCTTGAGAAGCCACCCTACTGCTCTCCATAGTGACTAGACAATTTTACATTTCCCCCAACAGGGTACCAGGGCTCCTGTGACTACACGTTGTCGTCAACCCTCATTATCTCTTATCTTTTTGAAACATTCTAAACACGGGACAAAGTGATGTTTCCTTGTGGTTTTGATTTGGATTTTCCTGCTGATGAGCGATCTTGAGCACTTTTTCATGTATCTGTCAGCTATTTGTATTTGTGTCTTCCTTGGAAAAGTGCCTATTCATATTCTTTGCCCATTTTTTAATCAGGTTATTTCATTTCTTAGTATTGAGTTGTAGGAGTTCCTTATGTATCTTGGATATTGACTCTATTAGGTAAGTGGTCTGAAAATATGCAAATATTTTCTCCCACACTGTATGTTGTCTTTTCATTTTGTTGATTGTTTCTTTTGTTGTACAGAAGCTTTTTTTGTTTAATGCACCTGTTTACTTTTGCTTTTGTTGCCTATATTTTCGGTGTCAGATACAAGAAAAAGAATCATTGCCAAACTGAATAATTTACAAACATGCATACACATAACTAGAAATCATTTAAAAGAGATATTAATTCAACAAGGTCATTAGTATATTATCAGAACTACTTATTCACATATTGAAAATCAAAATATAATTTTTATTATTTTTTATGTAAAGACGGATAAAGTTTCACCTATAGAATTCGGCTTGCTGAGTAGTTTGAATTCAAATTCAGTAGACTAAATTTGTTCTATCTCCAAAGATATATACTTCCTTTCTCTTTTCTCCACATGGTTTTCCAAGTATTTAATCTCTTTGCTTTCAGAAAGCTATTACCTTTCTTGGAATGATAGGCAATTTCCAAATATTTTGGTAATTTTCATAGATTTAAGTAGTTCCAATCGACATGCACATTCTTATGTATCTTCTGAGATAATAACAGAATCTTCCTGTAGTCTCTCTCTCTCTCTTTCTGACACTATAGAGAATCCCAGTGGATATCTCAGCACTGGAAATGAAATCTTTTAACTGAGCCAAAATAGACCCCTTCCTTGAAAGTCATTTTCAGAAACAGTGTTCTCTGAAGCAGAACATTCTGGACTATTACGTCTCTCAAAGCATTTGGGTCCTTTAGCTTAAATGTATATCTCATCATAAACCATTACCTACCTTGAAATTCCAGAGTGCAAAAAAATCTGTTGCTTATAAATAGCATATTTATATGTTAAATACCTGCAGCTCATGTATCTTCTTCCCTTTTTTATTCTTATTGCCCCGAAGACAATTTCTAAAATGATTTTAGAGATATTGAGTAGTAAATGAGGTAGTTCTGAGAGAGAGCACAGAGTGAAAGCAGTTTAGTTAGAAATGTCCCAAGTAATCATTTGGTTTTTTTACATGTGCTCCAACATAGGTTAAAATGGAACAAGGGAAGGAGAATTTGCTCTCTCACCTGTAATTAAAATGATAGGATCTCAGAGTTTTATGGAAGAGAATCATATTGCCATTAAATTACTAAGAAAAATATAGGATACTCCTTGTGACCAGACAACATCTATTGCCAATATAATGTAGATTTTGATCTAACATTTTATCTCTTTCTATGTGAAATACTTACAAAATAAAAAGATTATATTACCAATTTACATAACAGTTTCATTATTTATATATTTCAGTACATTTTGATTTGCCAGTGGCCAGTACTTAGCTTTGTATCTTGCTTTCCAACTTATTAAACAGTTCAAAATAAAGACAAGAGTTAGTGAAAACAGTATTCTTAACATAAAGGTTTGAAATATGTAACTTCCAAAAAAAAAAAAAAAGAAATATGTAACTTTCTCCTGATGAAAATAAATAAGGGAAATCTCGTGTCTGTAATCTATGACCTGAGACATTTACCATGGTTTTATCTTGAAGTAATTTAATGGGTTACTGTGTCTACTTCAATAGCTGCCTTGAGGCTTTGTTTGTTTGTTTGTTCAAATAGCTATCATCAGTCAAAAACGACAGGCATAGTCAGGCTCATTATAGCCTTAACTGATTTTTGAAAGTAACATCTAAGTCTCTTTAACATTCCAAACAAACTTTCAAAATAGGTAGCTATTAACACTAGGTTTTCTTAGGAAAATTAAGAGAAAATTGAAGATTTTTTAGCACAGAAATGGCAATGTTTTGTGGAAGAATTTTTTATTTGTTAGTCACTATTAAACTCTACTCTTTATAATATTTTAATTAAGATATTTTTAGGTGATGCCTGGGGGGCTCAGTCAGTTGAGTGTCTGACTCTTGATTTCAGGTCAGATCATGATCTCATGGTTCATGGGATTGAGCCCCATGTCAGGCTCTGCACTGGCAGCATGGAGCCTGCTTGGGATTCGTTCTCTCCCTTTCTCTCTCTGCCTCTCCTCTCCTCTCTCAAAATAAATGAATAAACTTAAAAAAAAGATATATTTTTTAAATGAAGTGTAGGTAGATTTGTGTGTGCGTGTATTTCTGAAAATAAATATATGTGTGCATATACATCTACATATACAAAAGTCATGTTTACATGTGAAACACAACTATACATACAAATGTAAATATGTAAAATAAAGGTCCTTCTTACATGTAAAATACCTTAAATGGGGCCCATGGGTGGCTCAGTCAGTTAAGCTTCTCACTTTGGCTCAGCTCATGATCTCATAGTTCATGAGATCAAGCTTTGTGCTGACAGCTCAGAGCCCGGGGCCTGCTCCAGATTCTGTGTCTCCCTCTCTCTCTGCCCCTCCCCCGCTCACACTCTATCTCTCTCTCTCTCAAAAATAAATAAACATTGAAAAAAATTTAAAAAATACCTTAAGTGTGTTTTGGATTGGGCTAAAGATATATACCTTTTATTCAAAGCTTTCCTTGAAAATGTTCATCTAATATTTTTCTAACCCCCTGAATTAAATGCAACTTTATTCTTTCTACACTGTATTTTAAAAACATGTCAACTATAAAAATTAGGCTTTCTGTTCTGCCATCTTGCTGACAACACCACTATATCACTTTGAGGATGTTTTGCATTTTTATTATATTTCCATCTTTGATTATTTCTTTATAGAAAACGTTTGGAAATAGAAACTGAAGGCAAGACTGTATTTTTTAAATTTTTAGAATAATGTTTATTTATTTTTGAGAGACAACAGAGAGACACAGTGTATGATCAGGGAAGGGGAAGAGAGAGGGAGACACAGAATCCGAAGCAGGCTCCAGGCTTTCCATTGCCAGCCCAGAGCCCATCGCAGGGGTCGAACTCACGAACCATGAGATCATGACCTGAGCTGAAGTCGGACACTTATCTGATTGAGCCACCCAGGTGCCCCTCCAAATGTTTTTTGGAATTTACATGGGTGGATCATATTCATTTGTTTTTATGAGGAAACATATCAGAGATGTTTTTATTTGTTAGTTTGCTATTCTTAGTCACAAAGATTATAGTATGAGATGTAGTGTAGTATATTGTTTTGTTCTCCACTCATTCTTTTGTGTAGCATCCTATATGTTGAGAGAACATTTCCCAGGCTGATGTATGTGAAGAAAGCTCACTCAGTAACCTTGAGTGAACTTGGCTTCAAGTATAGAAGATAAAGGCAGGACCCATCAAAACTGCATGATATCTACTTACCTTCAAAAAGAATCCATTTATCTGAAGGAAGTCACCTTTCTGTAGTTGAGGACACAAAATTAAGATTCTTACTCTTTGGGGTGTCTGGATGGCTCAGTTGGTTAAGCATCCGACTTCGGCTCAGGTCATGATCTCACAGCTCATGGGTTCAAACCCTGCATCGGGCTCTGTGATGACTGTTCAGAGCCTGTAGCCTGCTTCATATTCTGTGTCTCCCTCTCTCTGCCCCTCACCTACTTGTAGTCTGCCTCTCTCTCTCTAAATAAATAAACATTAAAGGATTTATTTTAAAAGAGATTCTTACTCTTCTTATTTTTTACTGATGTCACAAAGGTCAATTCTTACCTTCCATCTAAAAACATAATATTTTAGTTTTATTTGCCTGTCCTGACCAGTTGTCCAAATGGTAATGTTGGAACTTTACGTCTTTTCTTCCTGGTAATTTTCTTAATTGTAATTGATTTTATATTTTGAATTTTTGTACAGCTCCCAGAAAAGGTTTTAGCAATTGAGTATTTGATAAAATACATCCAAAATCCATAAATAAATTATCTGCCTCTTCTGGAACAATGTAATCATTCAATGCATGAGACAATTGTCAAATGTTTGTTTTTATTCTTCTACTCTTTGCTGACTGAAGGGTAATTGCAAACAAAACAAAACAAAACCTAACTTTCTTTTAGGTGTTTCTTATAATTTTCTTTTTCTTTGGTCCCGCAGAATGATCTGTTTTATATACACTTTTTTTCTTATTTATAAAAGAAAATACACATTTATTTTAGAAAATCTAGAAGATGAAGAAAAATGTAATAATACAGTAATATTATCTGAAGTCCGGTCACTCAGAGGATCTCTGAGAATGTTCTGATTTTCAGTTTATCTTTCCATTAAAATACCCATGGTTCTCATAAATTTGAGACCACAGTGCATTATTTTATAGCTATATTCTGCTTGGTTCATTCAACATCATAACAGGAGAACTTAACCTTTTCCTTAAATGTGTTATGATGACTATTTTATTCTATTAGCACAGAGTTTAATTAACAATTATTTTATTATTGGATTCTGATGTTATTTTATAATTTTAGCTTCTTTGTAAGAAATTATGGCTCATAAATCACATGTGCATATTTTATTATAACCTTAAGTATATCCTTAGATGTTAAATTATTGAGTCAAAGTCCGTGAACGTTTTTAAGAATATCGATATAGCATGTCCCCCCAACACACATATACTTATAATGACATAATTTATCAAGAAATTACTCATTTCACCACCTTCTGTGGAACACTAAAAACGACCAGGCACAGTGAGTGCAGAAATGAGACCTAAATGGCCTCAAAATGTGTAACAGATTGATCTGCAAACTAGCTTAATATGGGGAGTTAATTTGGTTCTGAACTTCTCAGCAAGCAATGACAAAAGGGTGACCTTGTTGGTGATGTTGTTTGTATTATCAGTGATATCCATCACTGATAATACAATATTCAACAGTATTTCTTTAGATGACAATCCTCTTATGGAAAAAAAAGATTAATAATCTTTAATTGTTTATCATATTTAAAATAATTTGTAATTATTATACATATTTACTATTTATATAATCATATCTTTATTGGGTGGGTTTTTAAAAATGTGAATGTAGGGTGCTGACAACAAATCAAAATTCATTTCCATAAAATTAATTATGGAGAGTTTCAATGTGATTTGTTCAAACTATTCACTTGCTCCTGGTCCTCAAAGAAAAATATGTGAAAAAATAAATTTTAGAATATAGTGCAAATGCAGATGGACTGTATTTCTTTCAAACACTTTTGTTTTGAGTGGCAACTGGGTGCTTCAGTCGATTAAGTGTCTGACTTTTGATTTTGGCTCAGGTTATGATCTCATAGTTTGTGAGTTCGAGTCCACTGCACTGATAGTGCACCGTTTGGTTGGGATTTTCTCCCTCCTTCTCTCTCTGCCCTTCCCTCACTGTTTCTCTCTCTCCCCTTTCTCTCTCTCAAAAATAAATAAATTTAAATAGAAAAACAGAAACAAAAACCTAAAAACTTTGCTTTGAAAAGTGTATCTCAACTGCGCTTTTGTTAAGTAGAAAGTGACAGTGTGTTGGAGATTATATACTATGTATCCAGTGGAATCACAGAGTAAACTTGTAGGGTGTGTGTATGTATGCCTGTGTGTCTGTGTGAAATTTCGGGAATGGGGTGATATTAAGAACGCATGTACAACCCAAGAACATTTGAATTTTATCCTTTCAACACCCAGAAAGTAATTACATGTACACAAGACAAAGACCAGAAATGAACATTCTTTTAAAGCATAGCTGGGCTTTGGCCTTAGGCTCCAGTATGAAACCAGAGACAGATGACACAGGTGGACAGAACTTTTCCTAAGATAGAGGTGTTGTAAGAGCCTAGACACCAGAGAACTAACTGGTCATTTGTTTTTCTCTTATTGTCAGTTGATGTGCATCTTCGAGTCAATATTATAATTCTTAGATTTATCTGCCCTTGGCCTTCTCTGTCATTTGCATATAGAATTTGTGCATACTTTTATCTTTCAGCATTACAGTGGACCTTCAGTTCCTTCAAAAGATTATCAGGTAACATAGACACCGAAAACAAATAAAATAAAATACTATCAAAATATCAGCAGTAGTTTACATGAACAGAAGTGCTTAACAGATTTGTCCATAGACTATTCCGATGGTACAGATTTCAGATGTACAGAGACGCAGTTGAGATTACTTTCTATGGCATCAAAGGTCAATAAAAAGCCAGTTACTATGGTGCTATTCTTGACACATGGAATATTCCAAAATAATAGATGTGTCTGAAGCTGTTCGTCTCCTATGTGTCACAGATGATGTGACAATCATGCATACTCATTATTTTAAAAAAAAAAGACAGCATCAATTTATTTTTTGGCATAAAAAGATAAGGAAATGTAAAGTTCTTTTGACTAAAAAAAGGGGAAAGGATCTTTATATATCTTTTAAAATTATATACAGAAATTTACAAATTCAAATATCCCTAATGATGATTAATAAGAGGAAACATTCCCTAGAGATTAAAGGTTACCTTCCAGAGGAAACTCAAGGACAAGTATCTTACAATCACTTCATGCAGAAAAAGAAAAAAAAAGATGATGGCCTAGTGTATAATGGTTCATTTTCTAAGTCTAATAAATTATTTCCTTCCACATGCCTTCATTATTTAAAATTCTATTTCATCCACCAGAGTCAACCACTCTTTCCTCTTTTGTATCTGGCCTGAATTTCTCTCACAAGCAGCTGCTAATTAGGAGAGCCTGTGGTCTCAGGGCTCTGGGCAAAATCCCATTTGTTAGAGTTGGGTGAAACAGTGAAACGTGAAAGGAACAAAAGACTTTAAAATTGAAAAAAAATTAAAAATGGATTATCGGGGGAATGTAATATTTTGCTTCCACCTAAGTTTTGCAAATATTTTACAGTTGGTTTGCCTTTCAGGTTTTTTTTCCCTCAATGAAGCAAATCAAAAGAGACGTGGTATACAAATTATTGACATGAACACAAGTAATAATCTGCCACCAAAATTTTGGCTAATCTCAACAAACTCTATACCGAAATAAGGGAAGGAAACAATTCTTTATTTTTCTATTTTGCTGCCAGTGAATAATTCTTCAAATTGTTTGAACAGTATAGATTGATAATTATTTGTAAGACATGAAGGGTGTCATTTGGAACATAATATAGCATACAAAATGCAAAATTTAACTTCAAAATAAATGGTAGTCTAGCAAAAACTGAGATATGAAGAAAGAAAAAAATAAAATATGCATAACATTTAAAATAAGCATAAAATTAAGGTGCTTAAAGTTATTTTTGGTTAAGAAGAGAATTTCTTTTTGAAAAAATAATTCAGATCAGGCTGGAGTTACATGTTTTATGTGATGGTTCTATTTAAGGCATAGAAAGATTCAGTGAAGGGGTGCACAGCCCCCATATTCTTGTTTCCCCCGTAAAACAGTGCAAAAGAAAAACAGAACAAAATGAGAGGAAAGATTGTACTTTAGCTCCACATTTTTGAAAGAGGTTTTTTCTGGTTTGCCAGAAAATATTAATATGTATTTTTTCCACCTATGATACTTTATACTCTGAAAGCTTAACATTTAGCTGCATAGGTAGATATTTACATTTTCAAACTGAAGGAACTGTAAAGAAGAAAGGGAGAGGGAGAGAGAGAGAGAGAGAGAGAGAGAGAGAGAGAGAGAGAAAGAGAGAAAGTAGACAGGGGCATCCCAACAGTACTAACATGTAAGAGAAGTCTTTCTAAAAGTCTAGTTTTCAAAATTGAGCATTAATTTGGTGATGAGTCAAGGGAATAAGAGAAATGAAGCAAAGATATTCAGTTTGATACAATGTGCAGTCATGTAATTTTGGGCTGGATTTGCTTAAATTCGCGTGCTGCAGGTATAGATGAGTTTAAGATGAGCCCATGTATGGGGAGCACATGGTAAATCAGACCTGACAATGCAAATAATTTATATAAATGGCATCACTTAGTCCTGTTAAAATTAAATCTAGTTAAGGTTTACGAAATGCATAAAACTTGTCTCATGCCTTAGCTTTGGCATTACAGAATTCTGTGTTGTTTCTCTTCCATTCCACATTCTCAGTAAAATCTGTCAACATCTGAATCTAATTCTGTTTTACTTTTTTTCTATTAAACGAATTAGATAATCCATTAAACAAATGGGAAAAAGCAGCATTAATGATATGTTGCACTTGCATTATGAAGCTAATTGGATTAACTAAATTAGCTCTTTTACATTCAGGCCTGCATATGCTTTTAATGGTTAAAGCAAGAAATCATCAGGAGAAATCAGATTTCTGGGGTTTTTCTCTTCATTATAAAGCACAGGTCAGTACTGCATTTATTTTCTAAGCCTCCGAGGAGACCACATACAATTAACAAGCTCAAAGTCAAAAAAGAAAGAAAAGGAAGAAAAGGAAAATAAGTTAAAAATAACAGAATAGAAACAAAGAATCATAGACATTTCAATAAATCATATTCCTAGAAACCAATTTAATCTTATTTAAAGTAGAATAACAGCCATGTAACAAAATTATCCTGGACATTGTGGTCTGACTCCAAGATACCATGACACTCCCAGGTTAAAATCCCACTGGGATCGAAAAATCCAAAGTTTGGAAATATTTTTATGGGGAAAAGATTTTGTTTTGAGTGTAGGATCCTACTTGGGAAATGTTGAATGCCTTGCCTTAAGGTGCAGATTAACCTTACATTCAAGTTCCCTGGACTTGTGTTTGTTCCAATGACACAGCAGAAGTTTCCCAACCATGATTAATGCTAGAAATTTCATCTTCAGGGTGAAAGGTGGTATGTCCTTCTATCTACTGTGAAGGTTCAATTATTCATTTTAGTGAATACTTTTTGAAGAAAGTGGTACTTTCTTCAATATATAGATTATCCATAATATTAAGGCTGTTTTATAACAGATCTGATTCTAAAATTTGAGTCACAATACTACAATTTTTTTTACATTCAGAAGCAAAAATTGATTTTGGATTGCATTCATTCTAATTTTCCAGTAAGTGGCAAACAGTGAAATGTCTTTGAGTATATCATTCTTAATTTGAAGCAATACTAGTCTTCCCTAAATTCTGCCAATTTCCATAACAGGAAATGGGTGAAGATTTTAAGGTGTACAATACTTTCATTTTATCATTATTATGGTAAGATTCATGGTGACTGTTAGTCAAAAACTTATTTTGGCCTTGACAAATTTGTTGTTGGCTCTTATTAATAAAAATAATTCAGTGGAGGAGGGGCTCATGTAAATTTTTTATTTAGGGAAGCGTCAAATAAAGAAAACATATTTCAGGGAGTGTTATGCAGTGTGGTTGAATGTGGAAGAAACTGGGTAGTAAGCCAGTTACAAGGGAGCTATGGTGATTCAGATATGAAAGGATAAAGACCAAAAACTGGTTTGTGAAAATAAACAGGAAGTAAAGTTAAGATGGAGGCTTATAGTTATGTGTCTGATCTGATTAAATGTGTCAGCATTATAGAATATAAGGCAAGATGGCTCCGTTTTTTTCTTTGAAAGCATAGAGTCAAATTTTATAATTCTATTATCAATTAGGGTTGATCCTTCAATAACGTGGGAGTTAGGGGTGTTGAGCCCCCTGCAGTCAAAACTTGTGTATAACTTTTGACTTCTCCCAAATCCAAGTACTAATAGTCTACTGTTGACCACAAGCCTTACCAATGATACAAACCATTGAATAGCACATATATTGTATGTTATATGTATATAGTCATTCTTACAATAAAGTAAGCTAGAGAAAACTTCTATTCAGAAAACCATAAGGAAGAAAGAAAAAATACATTTACAGTACAGTAGTGTATTGTCAAAAAAATCCGTGTGTAAGTGGACACATGCAGTTCTAACCCATGTTGTTTGAGAGACAACTGTAATGCTATTTGGAAATCTTCTACTTTGCTATTACAAGACTTCTTTTCCATCTGCCCACCACATAACCAACAAAGATGCAAATGAATGAGAAAAGGAAATCATAATGAAAAGTAGCACATGTGTTTTGTGTTCATATTAAGGCATATGTAAAGCCAAATATTTCATATTGTTAGTGCCAAAAATTAGTGTTGGGATTGTATAATAAACTAGATCAGTATGGAATTAAAAAATTCCAACTTTTCACCTCATTCTATGTTATAATAGTGCAGTGTGGTTGAAAAAATGTTTTAACCTTTAACCATCAGTGTTTATGTATTATGAATATTCCTGAGCTACTCAGTATAGTTGCGTATAGGTAGTTAGGATAATTTATGAAGTAAGAGATAAGAATAAGTGTTGATGAGTATGTGGAGAAGAGGGAATTGTCATGCACTGTGGGTAACAGTGTAAGTTGGTGCAGCCACTATTGAAAATAGTATTGAGGTTCCTCAAAAAATTAAAAACAGTATTACCATACAATCCATCAATTCCACTTCTGAGTATATACCTGAAAGAAAAGGAATGGATATCTAGAAAAGTTTTCAGTATCTTCATGTTCATTGCAGCATTATTTACAATAACCAAGATATGAAAACAACCTGTGTTCATTGATGAATGGATAAAGAAAGTGTAGTCTATATATATAATGGGATATTATTAAGCAATATAAAGAAACCACATAATAAAGGAAGAAAAAAACGGCCATTTGTTAACAACATGGATGGATTTTGAGGGCAATATGTTAAATGAAAAACATCAGACAGGAAAAACACATACTACGTGATCTTTTATAAGGAATCTAAAAATAACAAAAACAAAAGCAAAACTAAACAAAAAACAAATCTCATAGAAACAGAACAGATAAGTGATTGCCAGAGGAGGGTGTTGGGTGGGGGGAAAAGAGTTAAAAGTATTAAAAATAAGACACAAGCTTTTTATAATTTAATATTAAAATGACCAATTCTAATAAACATGGAATATTGAACATACAAAATTAATCTTCTAAATACTGAAGAACAGAACAAAAATTGTTATGTGATTATAAAGGGGATATAAAAATTGTTTGAATTTTCCTTGTTTCTTCTAGAACACCAAGTACATTTGTTTTTATAAACTCTCATAATAAGGAAAGTTATTGTAGAAGTCAGGATTGGTACACATATTTTACTTTGGATAGTTAAACTCCTTTCTGTGAATTGTCTTTTAGCAGTGATGAAAAACATTCATTTCTCTTTTTGAAAAAATTTTTAACATTTATTTATTATTGAGAAACAGAGAGAGACAGAGCATGAGCAGGAAAGGGGCAGAGACAGGGGGAGGCACAGAATCCGAAGCGGGCTCCAGGCTCTGAGCTGTCAGCACAGAGGCTGACGCTGGGCTCGAACCCACAAACAGAGATCATGACCTGAGCTGAAGTCGGACGCTCAACCAACTGAGCCACCCAGGCTCCCCTCAAAATATTCATTTCGTATTACTCCTTGCAAAGATGTTTTTAAATATCCTGGCATATTGTTGGCGAGGGATCATTAGAATGCTGGTAATGATGGACAGTAAGCTTGGTTTTAAAATTCTATTACTTGAGATCCGATTGTATGTCCTGAACATGCAGGATACTGAAGCGTATTAGTCTAATAATTACAAACATTTCCTTGAAGGCATCTTGTTCATTCATGCCTCGGACAGGGAATCACAAACTAGATGGACAACACTGGCTCTTCTGATTATCCTGAGTGCCAGATTTGACAGCGACTCTTAGGAAACCCACTGGAAGACTTTTTTTTTTTTTTTCTGGAACCAATTCATTTTTATTTTGACTTGGTAAAGAATGATCGTGCTTTTTATATAAACTGGAAGAAAAATGCTTGAAGACATAGTGAAGATACTATGAGAATTAATATACATTCCAGTCTAATGTATGAATTTACATTTAAAATAAATCAGTGGCTTTAGAGTGGATAATTATTCACAATAAAATATATTATTCTTAATCAATTTCATAAAAATCATTCAGAATTGCTCTTCACATCTGCTGTGGGTTGGAATATGGCCCCTCCAAATTTGTATGTGGAAGTCTCAATTACAATATCTCAGAATGTGAGTGTATCCGGAGATAATGGCTTTAAAGAGGTAATTAAGTTAAACCGGGGTTATTAGGATGGGCTCTAATCCAGTGTGACTGATGTCCTTACTAGAAGAGGAGATAAGAACACAGACATTCACAGAAAGACCCTGTGAGGACACAAAGAGAAGACAGCCACCTACAAGGTACTGAAAGAGGACTTAAGAAAAACCAACCTGCCAATACCTTGATCTTGGATTTAAGCCTTCAGAATTATGAGAAAATACATTTTGTTACTGAAGTCACCTGGTCTGTGATACTTTGTTATGGGAGCTCTAGCAAACTAATACAATATCATTGTACCAAATTGTTTGTGATGTGCCACAAATAATTATAGGAAGTTATTTACTTTGCTGCCATATTTTTTACAATTATGCTGTATTAAGCATTTGATATCATATTTTACTTCTCTCTCAACCAAAATGAATCTTTTCTTCCTCAATATATAAACAAAGTGATTTAGACTTCCAGGATTAAATATCTCTGATTAGCTATGACTTCTCAAAATGTTTTTCCATTTGTGAAGGGATAGGGGGGAAAAAAACAAACCTGGAAAGTCACAACAAGAAAGAATAAAGATTATCAGTATACTTGTTTCCAGATCTGGGAAGAATTTCTACCAATCAAAGGGCTAGTGAAAGAGGAAGCAGACATGAATCAGTTGAGGTGCTGAAATCCTATATATCAAATTTGCAATTCTGGAAATAGGAAGATTTGGGCCTCCCTGTCCTCCAGCTCTTCAGCCCTTTGGCTTGAAGATTCATCAGATCAAATTTATTTTAGAGTCTTGTCTTTGGGAAGTCCAAAGCCCTAAGCCCAGTCTTCCCTATCACGGTCTACTTTGCACATCCAAGGGAAGCCCAAGTCTAGGCATAGAGGGAGGACAGAAAGGAATGCGTCCATCCATTGAAGCATCCTAGGATTTTAGAGCAGCTGGGGAGTTGAGGGAGAGCAGTTAAGTGGCTGGTCTTAGCCTGGACCCTAGAAAGCGAATCAGTGGTGGAGGCTTTGTTGTTTATTTAAATGGGGCTAGTCGAGGTTGAAGGGTTCAGTGTGAGGAGCGGAGTAAGGGGACCAGGGTGGAGACACACAGTGCTGCCCTTCTGGGATGAACAAGGGGTGTATGGGGTGGGAAGGGGGCAGGGGGAAGGTTTTCTCTCTGGCCTCCATCTTTTATCTATATCAACATTTTATCTATATCAACAGGGAATCCAGCCAGGAGTTGCGTATGTAAGAAAAAAAAATTCCCCTCTACCTTCTAGAATCTTGGCTGAGACCCTCTTGTAATGAAAAGACAAATTAAGTGGAGAAAAACAAATTTAATTCCATACATGCATGTGGGTGATATAAGACTCAAAGACTGACCAGAGGAGGGAGTTTTTATATCATCTATACAATGAAACAATAAATTTGTGAAGAATTGACAAGCTGTAGTGTTGAGTCAGGGGTAGTAACATGGTGAAGAAGTAACAAGTTTTGCTTATACAGTTTTCTTGGCCCCGAATTCTGTCTCTGGTGTTGAGGATGTCTTCTAACCTCCTGGTACGGGGTTGGTAACTTCCCAAGGGAGATTTATCTCCTGCTTTCAGGGAAGAGAAACAAAAGGGGTGAAGGAGGTCAAAGTGATCTTCCCATTTCTGCTGTTTTCTCAAACGCCTTGAGGAACTCCGTATTTAATACGCCAGGATGCTGTCTTCTGGGTGGTGTGTCATGAACTCCACCAAGTACATATAGAAATATATTTCTTGGGGCATCTGAGTGGCTCATTTGGTTAAGCATCCAACTTCAGCTCAGGTCATGATCTCACAGTTTGTGAGTTCGAGCCCTGCATGTTGGGCCCTGAGCTGACAGCTCAGAGCCTGGAGCCTGCTTCACATTCTGTGCCTCCTTCTCTCTCTGTTCCTTTCATGCTCATCCTCTCTCTTTAAAAATAAATAAACATTAAAGCAATTTAAAAAATAGAAATGTATTTCTCCATAAATCAATAACAAAGAACAATCAGGAGAGAACAGACAAGATGAAAAACGATGGGCTAAGGTAAAGTTCTCTGATATTAGGGCTGACTAAGGTAAGGAAGGACTGATATTAAACCAAAAGTACAATAAAAGAAGTCAAATATGGATTATAGGAACTTTCTGTAGCCATTAAGTGAATGTTTACATGAAATTTTTTTTAAGTTTATTTATTTATTTTGAGAGAGAGAGAGAGTGAGAGAGCCAACAGGGGAAGGACAGAGAAAGAGGGAAGGGGGGAGAAAGAGAGAGAGAATCCCAAGCAGGCTCTGCGTAAACAGTGAGACCATGACCTGAGCTGAAATCCAGAGTCAGATGCTCAAAAGACTGAGCAACCCAGGTGCCCCTACATGGAATCTTGAAGACATGTGGACACATGTTTAAAACTCGAGAAAAAAAACATTAGTGATGTGCATGTAAAAACATATAAATTGTGAATAGCATCAGCATTTTACTGATTTTATTTTTATTTTTTTTTAATTTGAGAGAGGGAGAGAGCCTGTAAGTGGGGGAGAGAGGCAGAGGAAGAGATGAGAGAGACAGAGAGAAATCTCAAGCAGGCTCTGTGCTGAGCAGGTGGGGCTCCATTCCACTACCCTGAGATCATGACCTGAGGTGAAATCAAGAGTCCGATACTCCACTGACTGAGACACCCTTATGCTCCAATCTCAGTAGTTTAAATCAACATTTAGATCTAGTTGCTTTTGATTATCTTATGTAAACTTTTTTTATCTCTCACATTCTCTTCAAGGAACAATTATTTCAAAAATGAAATAGTTTATTTAAAATATGGGAGGATTAAATGATGTTTAAGAGGCTTAAAAATGCAATCTACATTTAATCTAGAGAAAACATTTAGTGTCTGTTTTCTCTAGCATAATCTTTTACAGCTGCAGGTCCTTCATGCTGTGCTACTGACTTTGTCTTTACTGGAATTTATTCTTCTTTTCATTCAACAATTCTATATACTAGCAGCTAATATTGGAAAGATAGCTATAGTTTACAAGACACATGCATAATTCCTCACTTAATCCTGAGAAATACATAAAATAGGAATTGCTGTCACTGTTTTAGGATGAAAGAGCCAAGAGAAATGACCTGAAAGGTTCAAGGATATAGAAATACCACTTGGTGGGACCCAAGTATTCAAATCTTGATATCAAGGACAATGCTCTTCCCAGCACCCCATCATAAACTATTGTGAAATTTGCACTGCTCCAGAGTAACCTGCCTAAATTCCCAGGTGACAATGGGACTCCAATGAAACACAGAGAAGAGAGCCTCACAGTCTAAGGAGAGCACTTAACTTCTGGGTTCCTACCCGACAAATGGAAAGAACCATAGCTTACAAATACAAAGCTATCCTGGAACAAGGTAGAAGGCTCTGAGGAGGTCTTCGTGGTGGATTCTCTGCTTCAATCATGTTTTGAAGCGTTTCTCAATGCCCATTAATGCATCCACCAGGAGAAGCAATGTAAACCCCTGTACCATCTGGGAAATAATCTAAAGTGTACTAGGTACATATAATACGTTACAAACTTGATGATTACTTCCACAGAAGTTTCGCTATCCTTGATCCCTTTTCCTCTGTAACAAATGAGTAAACCTAGTCTACTTAACCCTGGAGGGCAGGGGAATGCAAGGGAGGTGATACAGAATTTGGAATGAGACACTTTTGGTTCCTTATCCTCCTGTGTAATAACTAATTTTGGGGAAGTCATTTGTCTTAATATATGTAATTTTCCAGTGATATTCCTAGCATTTGTAAAACTACAAAATTATAGAAAAGCGATATTTAAATTTTTTGAAAATTCTGCCTTAAGATATACGACTTAAGATACTAATGAAAACTAAGAGGTGTGTGTGTGTGTGTGTGTGTGTGTGTGTGTGTTTTAAAAGCAATTCCTGAGTTATCATTAATTATCACACTTTACAGCTAGCCTGAGAAAAATCTACTCATCCTACAGAGTTTTTGGGGGGATTAAATTTAAACAAACAAAAACATAATGTATCTGATACATATTGGGTCCAAGATAAACATTTTTTCCCTTTCAGATTCTGGCCTACTTTATTCTTTGTGAAAATTATCACTTTGACTAATAACCTTATTCATTGATTCTCTTTTATATATTCCTGTGCCTTTCACACTTGCCACCCCATCCTTCCCTACATGGTTCATTACTGATCCTTCCATGTGCTTATTCCACTGTGTGATAAGAAATCCATGTTCAAATTGAGACACATTTGTGCCTGAAGCTTTTTGTTTGTTAAACAGTGGAAGCACCTCATTAACATGTATGAAAATCTGTCTTCTCTTACTATTTTGTAAGTTTTATCAAATTATAAATTGTAGGTAAAATTATACCAATAAAGCATGATGCTGTCTTGAAGGGGCTTACAGTCTGATACAGGAAGACAGATTGTGTGTTTGTGTGTATGAGTGGGTGTGTGTGCTTGTATACACTCATATTTTCATAAACAACATGTTGTAATTTTTATGATAGGATCTGTATAGGGTTGAATAGAGATATGTAGGTCATTGGTAAATTTTAATAGGTAAAGGCAGGAGGGATGGGAGAAGAGTGTACATACGTGCAGTTGTAGATACCTCAGCTGAGAATTAAAACGTGAGCATGAAGGACATCACAATTAGCCAAATGGAACAAGCAGTAGAATCACTAAGAACTCAGTTACTGGCAGTAACCTGAGTTCATAGGGAAAGAGGTGCACTCAGAAGTATGTTTGAAGCTCCAGGCACAGGACAAGCATTGGAGAGGGAATTGCAAGTACATTTGGACTTCATTCTATAGTTAACATAGAGTGTAATAGTGGTTTCAGGAGTAGAATTCAGTGATTCATCACTTACATACAACACTCAGTGCTCATCACAATAGGTGCCTTCCTTAGAACCTGTCACTCCTCTGACCTAACTCCCACTGACCGTCAACCTATGGTTTGTTCTCTATCATTAAGAGTCTCTTGTAGTTTGTTTTCATCTCTTCTCTCCACCCTCCACTTATATGTTTATCTGTTTTGATTCTTAAATTCCATATATGCATGAAATCATATGGTATTTGTCTTTCTCTGATTAACTTAGTTTGCTTAGCTCCACCCATGTCATTGCAAATGGCAAGATTTAATTGCTTTTGAGGGCTGAGTAATATTAATGTGTATATATATACAACATCTTCTTTACCCATTCATCAACTGGTGGGCATTTGGGCTCTCTCCATACATTGGCTATTGTTGTTAATGCTGCCATGAACATTGGGGTGCATGTACCCCTTCGAATCTGTATTTTTGTATTCTTTGGGTAAATACCTAATAGTGCAATTACTGGAATGTAAGGGAATTCTATATTCAGTTTCTTGAGGAATCTCCATACTGTTCTTCAGAGCAGCTGCACCACTTTGCATTCCCACCAGCAGTGCAAGACAGTTCCCCTTTCTCCACATTTTCACCAACACCTGTTGTTTCTTGTACTGTTAATTTTATTTTTATTTTAATTTTTAAAATTTTTAATGTTTTCTTTTTTGAGAGACAGAGAGAGACAGCATGAGCAAGGGAAGGTCAGAGAGAGAGGGAGATACAAAATCCGAAGCAGGCTCCAGGCTCTGAGTTAGCTGTCAGCACAGAGCCTGATGTGGGGCTCAAACCCATGATCCGTGAGATCATGACCTGAGCCGAAATCGGACGCTTAACCGACTGAGCCACCCAGGTGTCCCTGTACTGTTAATTTTAGATGTCTTAGAATCTTAGAATTTAAAGAAAATTCTGCAAAATTCACTAAAAAACCTATTAGAACAAATAAGCAAGTAAAGCCAAGTTGCAAGATACAAGATCAATACTCAAAAATCAATTTTCTTTTCTAGACTACTCTAGTATTCTATTCCAGTTGTAATAAGTTTCTACAAATGTTGTGGCTTAGAAAAGTAAAGGCATTGCCTTTCAGGTCTATAGGTCAGAAGTCTGACTTGTATCTCAATGGGCTAAATTCTCAGTATCAGCAGACCTGCGTTCCCTTCTGGAGGCCCCAGTGGAGAATTCATTTCCTTGTCTTTTTCGAACTATTTTCTGCATGTGTTCTTTGACTCATGGGCCCTCCCTTGCATCATTCCATCCTCTGAATCGATCACCACATGTCCTGTTCTTCCTCTGGGAGCTTGAGAGAGACCGGAAGTGTTGCTTGTGACTATGGGTTTTCTTTCTGGAGTGATAGAAAAGTGTTCTCAAAGTGATTACAGTGATGGTTATGTAATTCTGTGAATGCACTAAAACCAGTTAGACTTTAAACTTGAAATGGATGAATAGAATGGTATGTGAATTGATTCTCAATACAGTTGTTGATAAAAATAGAGAAAAAATAAGAACAGCAATACAAAAAATATTTTCACATAACAACATACAAATGGATATCATTTCTATAATATAATGTTTTCACAAAACTGGGAATTACATTTAAATTTTTTTTACTGTTTTTATTTATTTTAGAGAGAGAGAGGCAGCATGAGCAGAGGAGAGTCGGAGAGAGAGAGACACAGAATCTGAAGACAAGCTCCAGGCTCTGAGCTAGCTGTCAGCACAGAGCCCAATGTGGGGCTCAAACCCACGAACCGTGAGATCATGACCGAAGTTGGACGCTTAACTGACTGAGCCACCCAGGCGCCCCAGGAATTACATTTATAATGTGATGATTTATTTATGAGTATTTTAAGTTCATATTAAAAGTTACAGGAACAAACCTAAGAAGATGGAGGAATATTTGAAAATGATTGAGAAAAATTACCAAGAAGTCATAATCCTGCAAACTTTATTTTCTCCATTAAACCAGAATATTCTTTTACAATAAAGCTGACCTAAGAACAGCTATGTAAATTGCATACAATTTCTTGGAATATAGTGTAAATCTGTTTATTTTAGGCATAATTTCACATCTAAATGAACGATTATTTGAATCATCCCACGTGAGTGTGCTTGAAACAAAATGTGCAGAAGATGGCAAAAAGAGCCACGTTATCTGAAGCACTTATAAAAACGGAAGAGTTCAGCCTCATGAGGTGATGAAATATTTTAATCGCGGTTTTAAAATTTGGCATTTAAACCCGTTAAGGTCCAGGGCAGCACTCCAGCAACCAGCAAGAGCATGAATGTTATTCTGGTTTATAAATCAGTTATGAGTAACACGATGGATGAGTGTGACTTTCCAAATGCCTGAGTATAAAGTTTGTCATAGAGACACTAAGGGAAATTAAGAGAGCAGTAAATTGAGAGCATAGGAAAATAAATATTTCTTTATGCAACACATAGTCACCTTGTGCAATTCATGATCATGAAAGATGGCTAAATAAATATCAAATCTTGGTAATTTTATGAGTAATAATAAAGGTTTATGTTAACTAGCACATTCAAAAAATTGTTGGTGCACAGATTGTAGTAAGTAAGCTGTGTTAAGATCTGGACAGAAGCCAACGTATTCAGGAAAAGAGATTTGGTCTTGAAAGATTTCTAAATGTGGAATTTGAGAGGAAGATGCACATTCAGCTATCCTGACCAACAAGATAATTCATTGTTGGTTTATCTGTATCCCATCCAAAATGTTCCAGTGTAAAAATGCTTATTTCCTTTGTGCCATTCCTTGGTACGTCACCTGAAAACCACAGGGAAAGGACTTGACTTAACCTATTAACTGTTGCAGGGCAGAGCAAAGGGCTCTTGATTGATAGGAGAAGAAAAGTTTGGATAAATGCTATTCTGCTAAAGATATGATAGGAGGGTCTGATAATACCCTTAAAATATAACAATGCAATAAAGACCAGTATCCTTCACTCAGTGTACTTTTGTGTCGTTGTTGTTGTTTGTTTGTTTATTTATTTTGAAAGAGAGGTAGTGTGAGCAAGGAGCAAGGGAGAGAGAGAATTCCAAGCAGGCTCCACGGTTAGTGAGGAGCCAGACGCAGGGCTCCAACTCACGATCTGAGCCAAAATCAAGTCAGATGCCTACCTGACTGAGTCACTTAGGCACCTCTTGATGTTTTACTTAAAACTTGACTTGGAAAGTCAATAGAAGCCAATAACTTTTTAACTTACTTTATATAAAAGCTCATTAAAATATTTATAATAATAATAGAAATGATTATGTTTGATAGCATAAAGAAAACCTTTAATAATAATACCAGAATCTAATGTATAAATGTTTTAAGCCAATGACCAGCTGGAACACTCACACTTTTTAGCAATGGACTACTAAATTGGTAGGCTACCAGTGATATCTTTTCCCCTCCAAAACAGAACACTGATTCCAAAATCATAAGAGCTAACATGCATTTAATTTTTTTCAATGTTTTTTATTTATTTTTGAGAGACAGAGAGAGACAGAATGAGCAGAGGAGGGTCAGAGAGAGAAGGAGACACAGAATCCAAAGACAGGCTCCAGGCTCTGAGCTGTCAGCACAGAGCCCAATCCAAGACTCGAACTCATGAACCATGAGATCATGACCTGAGCCGAAGTCGAACACTTAACCGATTGAGCCACCCAGGTGCCCTGCTAAGACACACTTAATACTTACTGTGTGTCAGGCGCTGTTACATATATTAAGTAGAAGTAACTCATTTGATTCCATGAGATCGGTAACACTGTGTCCCTTTTACAAATGAGGTAACAGGGACAAAGAGGAAAAGAAACCCAAGGCTTTGCAGCAGATAATTCAAAGAGCTTAAATTCAAACCCTGGAAGCCATTGTCTGTATTTTCAATCCCTCTGCTCTGCTGCCTTTCTGCCCACTGCTCGATTATCTCCACATTCTCTGAGAAAATAAGCTTCTCTGCATACAGTGTGACCAGAAGATGGGGTGGGGCAGCCTGTCTGTTTCAGGTACGAAAGGTTTTCTTTTAAACTTAACTATTGTTTTCCATCTATTTATTGATGTTTCTCTCTATACCACAGGGTCAGATGCTCGGTCTATTCCCTCTGCCATCATCTCTGGGCCGTATTTATTAATGAACCTTGATTCGCATGTGTTTTTTTGTCACAAGGCTGATTTGATCCCCTATGTTATCCACTACTTCCAATTTGAATGTTAGGTTTTTTTTTTTTTTCCCCTCAGTTGGGTTTAGTTTACCATTGTTTTCCCTTAATCCACTCCTTACTTTTCTTTTTGGCATGCCCCTCACTTGTCTTGGCACACATATGATATCCAGCTTCTGTTTCTAATGCTGCCAAGCAGCCCTTGGCATCTGGGCATTTGGTGCGTCCCCTTCAGCCGGAGGCACAGGTCTGCTTCATCCAGGCAGCCCTCAGTGCTTCCTGTGCTGCCCATGGTATTGTGCTTGGGTCTTCTGGCTTCTTAAGCATCTGTTGAAATGAGAACAAAGTGACCCAGGGTACAACGAAAAGTTGTGAGGAATCATCTGATGTTCCTCACTGCCCATCTAGATCTAGAAAAAAATGGGAGGTTCACATGGAAATTGTCTCAGTTCATAGGAGCTGTTATTCTCAGTCCAGTCTCGGACTTCCATTACACCTTGGAGCAAGCAGCAGCCTCTGGAGACACTTCCTGGCTTCCTCAGCAATAAACTGGATAAGCTGAGAACAATCCTTCACATAGTCCCATGAGGCCTCCAGATCTCCAGGAGATGGGCAGCTGCCACTTCCCATCTGTATTTCCACAGCAGTCTTTGCTCCCGTTTGTTACAGTCCATGACCCCGCCAAGGACTCTTCTCTTGAGGATTTTTTCTTGCTGTGAAAGCCAATACACTGAGGAGTTCATCTCCAGTTTAACAGACCCCACCAATGACCACTCGGTGTTAATAGCAAAATCACTCCAGCTCTCTATTGACACATGTGAGACACCGCTGAGGCACATTTGATGCTGTTGCCTGAGGTCCCCAGCAAGGCAGGGCTCAGTTGCATACACAACATTGTCCTCATTTACGCCCACGGTCTTTGGCTTCTTTGCCTTCCCCTGTTCCACTCCTCCCCCACTCTCCCATTTGTATATTCTGACATCACTTCTTGTACTAGGTAACTCCTGTTATGTAACAAAAAATTCCCCAAAGTAATGGATTTAAACAATTTATGGTACCTCTGTATATGCTGGGCTCAGCAGGACAGGGGCACCGGTTGGGCTCACTCACATGACTGTCTTCAGCTGGAATACTCCACTGTCTTCCGCCCCACGTTTGCCTCAGCGGAGGTGGCTGGAACATCAGGGACTCGGGATCTGTCCTAACAGAGTGGTCTAACTTAGGCTTCGTCAAGTGACAGCTGGACGCCCACAGGATGAAAACGGAAGCTGCCTCGTAAAGCGTGTGCTTACAAGTTTCAGGATGTCACCGCTACCACTTTACATCGGTCAAAGCAGGCAACAAAGCCAGCCACAAATCAAAGAGAACAAGAACAGGATCCATCTTTAGGTGATAGGTGTGGCATGTTTGCATAGATTTGCTTATACTTGATCACTGACTCATATTTCCCAAAGAAACGACTTGGGTTTAAGTCCTTGTCTAGAGGGGCTATTTCTGGGAGCATCCAACATAAGGTACTGCTTCTCTTCTGGTGGAACCGAGGTTCAGAATGCTCAGCACCTGACACCTATAGGTTTATTTCATCTGTGTGTGTTTTTTCCCATGCCGGTCCTGTGTAGAGTGCGGTACTTGACCTACATATCTGAGTTCTATCTGCTGCAGCACAGCACAGTGCCGCTAGCCCTGTCCTGGACTGCATATACCCTTCGAGGGGGTACCTCTCCACAGGAAGCTGGATCCTTGCATCAGTGCTTCTATCTGGGGATCCCAGGCAGCGGCAAATGATGCCATCAGTGTTTTCCCGAGCTAGTTGTTGGACAGAGTGGTGCTGAAGTTAGGGTTGATAATACCCTCCTGATGGGTTACCCTAGAAATATGGGGCAGCACCCTTGAAGGCTATGGATGGTCACCATGGAGGCACAGTACATGGTCACTGTATCTGAGAATGGATGGGTCATTGGTGACTGACCACCTGGCACTCATGACCACTGTGGAGACCCCACACTCTTGAGTAAAATAGCCCTCAGAAAGTCTGTTTTATTATGCAAGGGGAACCCAGAGTGATAACTTTGCTGCTTACCTATGTGAGCATGGAGGTTTAAGCATTCCAATCATCTGGGCAAAGGAGCCAGGAAAAGTAGAGAAAAAGCAAGAGCTCAAATTCTCCAATAAAGGAGTGTCTGGGTAGCTCAGCTGGTTAAGTGCCCAACTCTTGATTTTGGCTCAGGTCATGATCTTATGGTTTGTGAGGTCAAGCCCCTTCTATCTCCCTCTCTCTATTTCTCTCCCATGCATTCTCTCTCTTTCTTTATACCCTCTTTATCTTCCTCTAAAAATAAAGAAACAAACTTAAAAAAAAATCTTCCATAGTAGTAGACCTCTGGTTTCCTCCTCCAAGTTTGCCCAGGGTGCCCAGACCTCGATCTGCCTGGCCTGACTGCCCAGGGCTGTAGACTGGACACAAAGTCTGGTAGGAATAGAGAGGAGTCCAGAGCCCAGTAACTAGGGTGGGAAATTCATACTCAAGTTCTGACTGCTGCTAACCCAGAATTATGGGATGGAAAGGGGAGGCCAATAACTCGGATACTCTGAGGGAACACTGGGCCCTGGCAAGCTTGTGTTGATGAGAATTACCAGCTGTGCTCCCTAAGGGTCAAGTTCTCAGGAACTGGGTAATAAGCTATGGGAGTTTCAAGGAAGGGAAAGGGGGGTTCAGTCAAAAGATCACTGAGGAGACCGTCAGAGATCAGTCAGCTCCTCCTTTCTTCCCGCCAGCAAGACTCCTCCCCACACCCCAAATGTGTGTGCACCTTTGTTGATCTGTGACTGAAAGGAACCTCTCAGTCAGACCTACTCCCATGCCTAGAGATTTTGAGCTGCCTGATTCCAGTGTTGGTGTTCAGCAGACTTTCTGCCTGGACCCTTTGCCCTAGTAGATCTCTTATGTCCCTTGGGAATGAGGATAAGATTGGGGGGAAAGGGTCCCTGGGACAGGGCTGATAATGTCCTCTAAGCTCCCATCGAGCATCTTCTTTCCAGCCTTGTGTGGACTCTGGAGTTTTGGCGTGGGTGCAAGTGCACCAGCCACATGCCTTGACCTCTGCTCCTACCCAGCCCCACATGATCGATCACTGATTGGGGTTATGGTGGAGAGGGATGTGGGGACTGTGGCTCAGACAACTTAACATGGACCATAGAATCCTGAGGGCAAGAGAAAAAAGAAAAGGACTG
The DNA here is from genome assembly GCA_004023845.1 of Helogale parvula. Taxonomy (NCBI): domain Eukaryota; kingdom Metazoa; phylum Chordata; class Mammalia; order Carnivora; family Herpestidae; genus Helogale; species Helogale parvula. Next base: position 38,301 of record PJEM01005636.1, on the reverse strand, counting down.
ATGCACCTTCCCAGCTGGACTGAAGGGCCACCTTCCCACCAGGTGGAGCCAGGCATGCCACTGTTGCCAGCAGGAGTTGCCTGGGTCTAGCCTGCTCATCACCCAATGTGGGTGATTGCATTCCCAGATGCAAACCCAGTTACACCCTTCTTGGTTCATCCAGGAAATGGATGTGGGATGAGGCCAATCACCCAGTCTCTTCCCACTTTAGATAAGAGAAGGTCAATACATGTGTGGCTATGAAGACAGGATTGTTTGAGGAACGCTTGGGGTCAAGGGATGGAGTTTGAGAAGTGCTGTTTGGTGAGTTATCAGAAAAGAGAAATCAGTGGGACACACCCATTTCCTAGAACTTCCTATGTCTCTAGGAGCCACCTAACGTCTACATTCCACTCTAAGTCCGGAGGATCTCATATCTCTCTGCAGGCCATTATCAGGCTTGCTCCTCCAAAAAGAAGAAGAAACTGAGGCCACATGTCCCTCTGATGCAATACAGACCCATCGGACATCCATATGTGCTGCGAGCGAGCATTTCTCCATGGAACTCAGAGAGTACTGGGGCCCTGTACTTATGGATGTTCAACCCTCTGTCTTTTGTTTCAGGTTGTCACAAGTCCATCCCAATTCTGTCACTGTCATGGAATGTAGCACTGCTTCAAGATGAAATCTCCTGTTCACCACCTAGATCACTGATAAGAATTAAAAGTCATTTACTAAAAATAGGAGGGACTCTAATTTTTTTTTTTTTAATGCAGGGCATGAAAATATACATCTAATACATACACACTCTCCACCCCCCAATGTACAGACTACACATGTCAGGATGGAGTAAACGATCACTAGTTTCTCTTTCTGGTAAACCAGTTGTTGGAAGGAGAATTACTCCTATGTTGCTATACGACTACCTCTTATTTGAGTGGCTGTTATTTGAGCAGTTTTTTTGAGTGGCTGAGCTATGACTAGAATACAAGGTGCAACTTCATTTTCCTACATTCTTCTGTGTCTTTCCTAGTTGTATGTCAGAGTCTGAGAAGCATAGGTCAGCGATTATTATTGTTTTTAAAATCTGCTTTCATTTTGGGCACCTGGGTGGCTCAGTCAGTTAAGCAACTGATGCTTGATTTCAACTCCGGTCATGCTTTCACAGGATCCAGCCCCAAATTGGACTCTGTGCTGACAGTGCAGAGCCTGCTTGAGGATCTCTCTCTCTCTCTCTCTCCCTCTCCCCCTCTCTCTCCCTCTCTCTCCCACTCTCTCTCCCCCTCCCCTGTTCATGCTTTCTCTCAAAATACATAAATAAACATTTTTAAAAGATCTACTTTCATTTGTCTGTAATGCAGGTTAGCAAAAAAAAATATTCTGGAGCACCTGGGTGGCTTGGTCAGTTAAGCTTCCAACTTTCAGGTCATGATCTCACAGTTCATGAGTTCAAGCCAGCATCGGGCTCGGTGCTGACAGCTCAGAGCCTGTAGCCTGTTTTGGATTCCGTGTCTCTCTCTCTCTCTCTGCCCCTCCCCTGCTCACACTCTGTTCCTCTCTCTCTCTCAAAAATAAACATTAGAAATTTTTAAAAAAGAAAAGAAAAACTGTTAAACGAAAATTTTGACATATATCCTCATTTTCCACTGCAGTTTTGATTGTGTGTGCCTCCTACCATGGGGTGGGGTGGTCTCCACTGGCAGTGGAATTGGGGCCCTGGGGGCCAGGGGAAGGCATGGGATTCCTTAGAGAAAAGGCAGTTTCCCTACTGAGATTTTTCTTTTGTTTTCTTTATAAATTTTTTAATGTTTATTTATTTTTGAGAGACAGAACGAGAGCAAGAAGAGACAGGGAGGGTGACACAGAATTGGAAGGAGCTCCATGCTCTGAGCTGTCAGCACAGAGCCCCACAGAGGCTTGAACCCATGAACCAAGAGATCATGACTTGAGCCCAAGTTGGACACTTAACTGACTGAGCCACTCAGGCACTCCTGAGCCTTTTTCTGATATTAGTGAAAATAATGGCATAATGTTTTCCCCAATAAGGTTCATGAACCACTGAATTCTGCCGAAGTTTGCTCCTGGCCTCTCAGGGTAAGAGAACCCATTTCTCCACAGAGCTGCGGATCTGAGCTGGAGCAAGGGGGCCATCTGAGGTGACTGGCTTAGAGAAGTTGGTTCCCCTGGGAAGTATGAGGGACGATTGTAACCTGGGTAACAGTAGGCTCTGATGAGATCCAGGGAGAAAGTTAAGCCAAAGAGAAAAGTGTGCTACAACCTTGTCACTTTGGGGCTTAAATGACCATGGGCCCTGTGCTGCCCTGGGCTTTTGAGTGTGAACACCTCCTCCTCTGCCTCTTCTCTGCCCTCTGCTCCTCTTGCTTTCTCTCTCTCTCCCTTTCTCTATTTTACTTTTGTGGCTCTTGCCTCATTCGACACGCTATTTTTAATGTTCTCTTGAGACACATTTGAAAAGTTCCCCTCTTTATGGGAACATGATATAGAGACTTTTATAATTACAGTGTAGAAATGGTTTCTATTGATCATTACAGCTTTCCTCTTTCCTTTGGGTAAACCTGGTCAAGGCGAAAATCTTGGAAGGAAATTTGTTTTGCCATTTGTAATGTGGAAAAGAACCGGACAACAAGATGTGGAATTCAAAGATTTGGAATAATAGTACATATACTCTTCGGCTACTTCAGGACAAAACTAGAAATGCTGTTAGAAGGATATATGTCAGAATTACTTCAAATTACAATCGGAGACAATGTAAACTACTGCATCTCTATATTCTTCAGAGAATTGGGTTCAGTTTGCTCTCTTTTCACAGACATTAACATGCCATTTTGCAGTAAGAGGCATTCCCCTATCTTTTCATGTACATTCAAATCATAATTTTATTAAAAATAACTGTATGTGTTGAACAAGTTGTAACATTAGGAGTGATTTTTTAAAAGTGGTGTGGGTTTGGAGGGGGGATGGATGAAATTGGTGATGGGGATTAAGGAGGGCACTTGTGATGAGCACCAGGTATTGTATGGAATTGTCGAATCACTGCATTGTGCACTTGAAACAAAAATTACACTGCATGTTAACTAACTGGAATTTAAGTAAAACCTCAAAAAAAAAAGTGGAATGGGCTCCTGATAACAATAGGTTTTTAACATAAGATATCAATGGCCTTGCTGAGCTAGAATCGAGATATGCCTTGTTATATTGACTAAAAGACTAATCGCAAACCCATTATTGATCTCTGCAAACTCTCAAATGACCAAATCTTGTTTTGATTATTACATGTTTTAAAATACAAATGCTTTTTACCTATAAATGTTATATGTGAATCTGTTGAATAAATTCAAATTATCGAACATTTTCTTATGGTTCAAAGAGGAATATTTAGCTGACAGCTGCATTTTATCAATGTTTAGACTTTAGATAAGCACTTACAGAAATGCTTTGCTCTAAAAATATAATAGATATTCATGCTAAAGAGCATTCAACATTGCCACTAACTCACGCAAAATAATATCACTCAGGTATTTTCCAGATAGATAATTTTAATGTGGTCTCATCTTTGAGAAAAAGTAATGAGAAAAATTAAAGATATATGTTCTTAGGAAAAAAACATCTTCAAAATGTCCTTGACTCTGAGCCTTCCACTTCTAGGAAGATGGAGTAGACATATTTTTCCTTCTTTTCTGCTAGGTATTCGTAAACACTGCAGACTATATAAAATAAAACTTAACGATACAGTAAAACCTGGATTGTGAGTGTTTCACAAGATGAACAAACTCTTCTATTAAATTTTAACTTGATAAATGACCAATGTCTTGTAATATGAGTAGTACATGGCACCAAATGTCACATGATCATAAATGAGTCAATGATTCTTGAAATCCACTTTTATATAGTGCTTTGGATGACAAGCATGTTTCCAAAAGGTATTATGCTTGCCAACCAAGGTTGTACTATATTCTGAAAGGTAGATTATGACCAGAAACCTCATAGCCCAAGGAATGAAATGAAGGTTAGTCCCTACTTGTTCTGTTATCCTGTAGGTTGTGAACAAGGTAGCAAATTGTACAGACTAAAAAAATCTCCCCCAAACCTGTTCTTTCTAGCCAAAGATCAGAGAAAGGCAAAACCTTCAGACAATAACAGCTCTACTGTAACCAAACACTCAGACAAAACGGAGTCCCCACCCTGCCCAGGCACCAAAAGCTACGTGGGAAGAATAGACTGCTAGAGGGTTACCCCTCCATGCTGATGCCAGAAGGGGCCCAGTGAAGTCAAGGGTGGAATTCTAGCCTGGGCAGTGAGGCGAGAAAAAAGTCATATGGTTTGGAAAGGAAGAAACAGAACTGACCCTCTTTGCCAATGACATGAATGTCTACATAGGAAATACCAAGGAATCTATAAAATAACTTCCAGAACTAATAATTGAGTTCAGTAATGTCGCAGGATAGAAGATCAACAGCATTTCTCTAGAGTATCAGAGAACATGAATTCTGAAATTAAAAACATAATCCTATCTACAATAGTGTCAAATATGTAGTAGGTGTAAATCTAAAAAACTCTTGTACCTGTGTTGTATGTGGGAAACTACACAATACTGCTAAAATAATTTTTTAAAAGATCTAAATAAATTAACAGACCTTCCATAATTATATATTGAAAGATTCATATAGTAAAGATGTCAATTCATCACAAATTGATATATAGGTTTAATACAATCCTATCCAAATATCAGAGATAATTTTTGTAAAGAGAGGCAAAATTACTATAAAATTTATATGGAAAACAAAGAAACTGGAGTAACTAAAACAATTTTGAGAAAAGTAAAATGGGAGGAATCACTCTACCCAAGTTGAATATGTATTATACAGGTATGGTAATCAAGACGGTGTGGTATTGTGGAGGGAAAGATACTTAAATCAATGACACAGAATCAATAACCCAGGGATGGACCTAAGAAAATATGCCAAATCTGGTTTGACAAAGGTTCACAAGCAATTCATGGATACAAATAGCTTTATTAATAAGTGGTGCTGGGTTATCTGGACATCCACAGGCCAAAAAAAAAAAAAAAAAAAAAGAACCTCAACCTAAATCAACGCAAAATTATACAAAAATTAACTCAAAATGGATCACAGATTTAAGTATAGAATGGAAAACTACAATACTTTTAGGAGAAAAAAAACATAGGGCAAAATGTTAAATACCAAAAAAAAAAAAAAGGGCCTGGGGGCACCTGGGTGGCTCAGTTGGTTAAGCATCTGACTTTGGCTTAGGTCATAATCTCATGATTCATGAGTTCAAGTCAGGTTCTGAACTGTCAGCACAGACATCTGGAGCCTGCTTCAGATTTTGGGTCTCTTTCTTTCTCTGCTCCTCCCCTTTTCATGCTCTGTGTCTGTCTCTCAAATATATAAATGTTAAAAATGTTAGAAAACAGATCTATACTAGACAACAATTTTTACACCTAATACCAAGTATGATCCATAAAAAAATGGAAAGTTTGATATTATTTAAATCAAAACTTTTGATCTGTCAGAGACTCTGTTTAGAGTATGAAAACAAATTAATGAAAGGGTAAGATATTTGCATTTTTATGTGCAAGAGAGGGCTAGTACTTAGAACATAAAAATAACTGTCTAAACTCAATAGTAAAAACAAACAAACAAACATCCAATTTGAAAGTGGGAAAAATACATGGACATGCCAATGATAAGTATGTAGAGATGGCAACTAAGCACAAGAAAGATGATCAACATCATTAGCTGTTTGTGAAAGGTAAATTAAAACCACAGTGAGATATTTCTGTATACCTCTCATCATGGCTAAAATAAAAAATAGTGACAACAGTGAGTGCTGACAAGCATTAACAGAAACTGGTGTTCATATATTACGTTGGGAATGTGAAATGGTACAGGTACTCTGGAAAACAGCTTGGCAGTTTCTAAAAAGCTAAACATACATGTACCATATAATCTAACCTCAGAGAAATGAAAATTTGTATTGACACAAAAATTTGTACACTAATGTTTCTACCAGTTTAGTTTATAATAGTAAAAATAAACCTGGGAGCTATCTAAATGTCTTTCAAGGCAACTCATGGTGATTTATGTTATAAATAATACTCCCCAGTAAAAGGGAACAAACTACTGATACACACAGCAACCTGGGTGAATCTACAGAAAATTATTCTGATAGAAAATAGTCAGTCTCAGGGGTGCCTGGGTAGCTCAGTTGGGTAAGCATCCAACTTTGGCTCAGGTCATAATCTCTTGGTTCATGAGTTCAAGCCCTGTATCAGGCTCTGTGCTGATGTCTCAGAGCCTGGAACCTGCTTTGGATTCTGTGTCTCCCTCTCTGCCTCTCCTCTGCTCACACTCTGTCTCTCTCTCTCTCAAAAATAAACATTAAAAACAATAGTAAATCCCAAAAGCCTACATTCTAATTATGTAATACTCTTAAAATGCCGTGTTATCTAAAGACAGAAGAGACTAATAACGGTTGCCAGGTATGAAGGAGGAATAAAGCATGTCTATAAAAGGGCAACGTGAAAGAGACATTGGTGGTGATACTGGGTGTCTGGATGCTTACTGTATTAAAGTCAGTATCCTAACTGGAATATGGTACTCCAGGTTTGGAAGATGTTGCCACTGGGAGAAACTAGGAAAAAGGGCACACAAGATCTCTCCTATCATTTCCAATATGTGTGTGTAAGTCTATAATTGTCTCAGAAAAAATAATTTCCAAAAAAAAACCCTCTTGGTTTTCCAATACATTTCTTCACGAGGCTAAATTTTCTTCATATGTTTCAACCAAAACACCATATGGCAGATGATTGAATGCAGAATCTTATATGAAAATACAGCTGACTTCTCTACAGCCAGGTATTTCAAAAACTTGCAAACATGTAAAGCGATGCCCCCGGGCTTGGTACGTATACTTTTGTTTTTGCAACATACTTGTTTTTCTTTAAAACATGCTTTTCATGGTAACACATAACTTTAAAACTGTTATATTTTTCAATGTTATAAATATTTTAAAAATCTGTTTCCCTCTCTAACAATGATAGGTAGGTATCGAATAACGAGGGGTGCTTGGGTGGCTCAGTCAGTTAAGCGTCCACTCCTGGTTTAGGCTCAGGTCATGATCTCAAGTTGGTGGGTTTGAGCCCAGCATCAGACTCCTCACTGGCAGTGCGACGCCTGCTTGTGGTTCTCTCTCCCTCTCTCTGCCCCTCTCCTGCTCTCTCTCTCTCTCTCTCAAAAATAAATTACTAAGCTTAAAAAAATGGTAGTAAATAATGATAGGTAAAACTCACATGAATGTACGCTCTTCAGAGTCTTTAATGGTTTTTAATGGGTAGAGGAGGTCAGAAGGGCCACACATCCCAGCGCTCCCAATGTTCACCAAACACACTGAACACTCAGTTCATTTTGTCTGTACAGACATAGTCACATATATGAAAATATGTTCTCTCCAGTATGTAATGCAATGAGAAAGAAGGATCAGAAGTTTAGGCATTGATGCAGTATTGATTTAAACACAGGTACCCAGAGATTTCTAAGTAGAAACCATACAGTGCTTTTTTTTTTCAGAATGTAATTTTAATCTTTGTGTCATTTTCTGATTAGGTATTGAAGACTCCTCGAGCACTTCTTTACTTCACCTAAGCACTTAAGAGTCAATGGCCCTCAATTGTAACAGATTGCTCTGTAGGCAGCACAGAAAATGCAATTTCTCAGTGACAGATCTCTCTGATGGGGCCTTAAATATTGAAATTTTATTTATGTATGCAGGAAGATGTCATTTTGCTCCCGAAGCCAATGGACAGAGAGATTGTAATTATTCTACTCTCCTGGCACAAGTTTTCCTCAGTGTACCTTCCTGTGAGTCTTAAGAAATCCTCATCTATGATTTTTCTATTTTGACATTCACCCTCCTCCTGTTGACACAGATAATTTACAACAACCAAGAAATTCACATGCCAGCATTTGTAAACAGGCGTTTGAAGCGAAGAATTTAATTTTGTCATAGATTCCCATGACGAGAAGCACACTACTCAGCTGAAGCTGCAAGTGTATGACAAACAGGACTTGTTTCCAGTGATCTCTGGACACGGAATTTTTGTTCGGCGTATCCCTCTGGACTTAAGGAGTGTTGGTTCCCGTGTAATGGTTGCTATGCTGTGTCACCCATCCTTCCCCCCCTCCCCTCCAGGACTAAGGTCAAGTGACCTGGCATGCGGACAGCTGCGAGCTTGGGGCTTCATTGCCCCTCCAGGTGAAGATACTGCCCTAATGAGGGTCACACTCTCTTCTCAGGGACAGCTCGTCTCCAAAAAAATGCCCCGGTGGTAGATGGATAAAGTTCTGAGCCCCTCATCCAGTCAAGACACTGTAAGTCTCCTGAGCTCCCTGTGGGATGACTGAGCCCATTGTGATGTCATCGCTCAATGTCTCTATTTGCAGATCCTCTTTCTTCCTGCATTGATGCAGGCAAATCTCCCTCACAGAGCCAGCTTACCAAGCCACTGGGCCCCTAGCACCTGTCCAGCCCACAGAGGCTATTCTTTCAAGCTTAAATTCCAACTTCCTCCAACTCATGTTCTGCAAATAAATGTCACTTCTACTGTAGAGAAAGCAGGGATCGTTAGATAAGAGTTCTCACAACTTCCCTCTCCGTGGACACATTTAACCACTGTTATTTTTACTTAAATTAGTTATCTTACTTCCACTGTGAGAGAAGAATCTGTCCTCCTTGTCAGTGCATAATTTCTGTCTCTACTGTAGAGCATGATAATCCTGGGAGGAACATACATGATTTAAGAAATATTAATATTTTTATTATAAGATCAACATACACCAATATTGGCTTTATCCCTTTTTCTTTGTCTTTCCTCCATCACCTTTCCTCAAGCTGGTCCCCCTGGAGCAGGGCCCCGAGTATTCAGAACCAAGCTTTGTAAATGGCTTTTCATTCTCCTTCATCCATTAAGGAGAATAACTGATTCAGGGTAGGACCTTAACACATGTTATAACCGGTGGCAAAAGTTGGGTAAGGAACAATATAGTTACATAGCTTCAGAGTATTAAGCCCCAAATATGTGTTAATAATTACATGCTTACCAATAATTTTATTGTGGAAAATCTAACAGACATCACCTTAACCAAAGTGGTCAAGACTAATGTGACCACAAATGGGAAAATATGTACTTCCTGATAAGATGCCCTGAGCATAATACACATCACTTCTGGGGTCTTCCTCCTAGAAGTGCACAACCTGGACCTAGTCATGAGGCAGCATCAGATAAACCTGAATTGAAGCATATTCTACATAAAACTGGCTTATATTGTTCAAACATGTCCAGGTTATTAATGACAAAAAAAGACATGGAAAGAATTGGAGATTAAAGAAGACAAGAGGCCATGAATGGGGCCAGATAATCAGAACTTCACTGCAGGGCACCTCAGTGGCTCAGTTGGTTAAGTGTCTGACTCTTGGTTTTGGCTGAGGTCATGATCTCATGGTTTTTGGGTCTGAGCCTTAAATCTGGCTCCATGGTAACCATGCAGAGCCTGCTTGGGATTCTTCATCTTCTCTTCTCTGCCCCTTCCTCTCTCTCTCTCTCACTCTTTCTCTCTCTCAAAATAAATTAAATTTTTTAAAAAGAACTTCATTGCAACATAACCATGTTTTCCTAATTTTATTTAATATTAATATGGACATTAAGTGCCCAATTACCTATTTTTTGTCCTTTCCAACTGTCCTCCATTGTGCAACCATTCTGCTCCTATTAATGCTCTTAATACCATTCTCAGTTTTATTAATTATAACATCTGACGCTTATCACTTTGACCCTTTTCACTGTGATTTTTCTCCTCAAGTGGTGTGGTGTGGCGTCTCTTTCTGTAAGTTTTCAAGAAAGTGATGTTATTGTTGGGGTTTTTTGCTTGTTTGCTTTACGTTTTTCCCCTTTAGGAAGGCTCTTTGTCTTGTTTGTTCCTTTTTTTTTTTTAACATTTCTTTAATATTTATTTGTTTGAGAGAGAGAGAGACAGACAGAGAAAGAGAGAGAAAGTGGGGGAAGAATAGAGAGAGAGGGAAACACAGAATCCAAATCAGGCTCCAGGCTCTGACCTGTCAGCATAGAGCCTGATGCCAGGCTTGAACTCACGGACGACGAAATCATGACATGAGCCAAAGTCAGAGGCTTAACCAACTGAACCACCCAGGCACCCCATGTACGTTCTGAGTTTATCATATCTTTGACTTCCCATGCATCTTTTTCTCAAGTAATATTTATTTGGTTTTATAATTATAGAGTCACAACAATTCTTAAATCTTTGTGCATGGATTTTAGCGTGATTTGTGTTAGGCATATTATCTTCCTGAATTTAATTTGTTTATTCATATATTCCTTTAACAAATATTTATATTTATTGGCATCTACTATTGCCAGATGCTATGCTGTTCTGACAATACAGTGGTGAACAAAAGACACTGTATTTTCTGATTATATGCTTTTAAAGATTTTTCTCTTTTCTCTTGAACTTGAGAACTTCCACCAAGTTTTTGTATATGATGACTATGCTTTTATTAATATTTACTGTTCATTTTCAGTCTGTGAATTTATAGTTTCCTCCTACTCTGTAAAGGGTTTACTATTTTCATTACTAGTTCCATCTTTTAAATTTATACATATATTTAATACAGATTAAGCCTTCTTTATTAATGTCTTACCTATGTTTTCATTAATTTATCTTTTCTTCTGACATCCTTGATTTTAAATTTTTTTCTCTGATACATGTTTCTTATTTTTAGACTTTTAAAAAATGTTTATTTTTGAGATAGAGACAGAATTATAGAGACAAACAAGGGAAGGGGGGGGGGGGATAGAGGGAGACACAGAATCCAAAGCAGGCTCCGGGCTCTGAGCTGTTAGCACAGAGCCAGACATGGGGCTTGAACTCACAAACGATGAGATCATGACCTGAGCCGAAGTCTGAGGCTTAACTGACTGAGCCACCCAGGTGCCCATCTGATACATGTTTCTTTAGCATTCATCCTGATGTTCAATCACTCTACAAAGTTTTATACATAGTCATCATGCAATTCCCCTATATTTAGATTGTTTCTTTTTCATGATAGTTTGTTTTTCTCCATTGCGGCAACATTTTCTGAAAAGTTCTTATTTTTTTTGAATTAATTATTATAAATAGGAATCTGATTTTGTAAAGTGATACAGTATTCTGAACAGCAATCTCTTTTTTTATGTATAACTTTTCCTCTTTCATCTTACCTTTACACAGAGTCACTTATCTTCATCTTACATTTGATATCTAGATGGCCGATCCACACCATCTCGATAGTGGCACTATACTGTAATGGGAAATGAAGATATGAAGGATCTTTTCTACTTACTCTTGCTCTTTACTGCCTTATAGATCCAGCAATCTATGTGCTTGTGGAATAAATTCCTTATACAATCAAGGAGTTTCCCAGAAGAGTATATGCCAAGGAGTATTCCTGCATGTTCAGTGCAGCACTCAGAATTGATGTGACAAACTTCATCATTGTCTTATATTTAAAAAATTGCCACAGTCACCCTGATCTTCAACAACCACCACTCAATTGGCCAGCACCCCTCAACATGGAGCAAAGACCCTCTACCACGAAAAAGATTATGATTCACTAAAAGCTTGGGTGATGGTTAACATTATTTTACCAAAGGTATTTTTTATTAAAAAAAAATTCACCAGAGCACTGCTAGTCTCTGGCTAAGACATTATAATAACACCTATTCTTCATCAGATATAATTTTAATCCAATGTTTACTTGAAAATCTTTAAATTTAAAAAAATTTTTTTAATGTTTTATTTATGTTTGATACAGACAGAGATAGAGCATGAGAGGGGGAGGGGCAGAGAGAGAAGGAGACACCGAACCGGAAGCAGGCTCCAGGCTCCGAGCTAGCTGTCAGCACAGAGCCTGACGCGTGGCTTGAACCCACGAACGGGAGATCTGACCTGAGCCGAAGCCGGACGCTCAACTGACTGAGCCACCCAGGTGCCCCAAAAGTCTTTTAACTTTTAAAATAAATATAATGAATCTTCCCTAGGCATGAATGATATAATAAAAAAGCCATAAGTTAAAAATAAAATAAGAAGATTTTTAGAATGCATCCTTAAATTGGATTTGGTTAAAAACATCTTTTTGTATAGTTACAGCCTGAATGGCTAATAACCTTGAAATTTAAAATATGCAAATATTATCAAGATGAGAAACAACATGGGGTCCTGTCTTCAAATGTTCTATTTGAATGTCAGGCACTGCCTCCCAATAGTCTCTTTTGAAAAATAAGCAGATCATTCATATGGAATAGCCAAAACAACAAAGAAAAAGGTGAAGTTGGAAGACACATTTTTTAATTTTATTTTTATTTAAAAATTTACTAATATTTATTTATTTTTGAGAGAGAGAGACACACACAGAGTGTGAGCAGGGGAGCATCAGAGACAGAGGGAGACACAGAATCCCAAGCAGGCTCCAGGCTCTGAGCTGTCAGCACAGAGCCCAACATGGGGCTCAAACCCACAGAGTGTGAGACCATGACCTGAGCCAAAGCCGGTGGCTTAAATGACTGAGTCACCCAGGTGTCCTGACATTTTCTGATTTTAAAACCTAGTACAAAGCTACAGTAATGAAAACAAAGTGTAACAGCATAAGCATAGACATATAGACCAATAGAATAGAACTGAGAGTTCAGAAATGAGCCCAAATACATATGGGCAATTGATTTTCCTTAAGGGTGCCAGGACTATTCAATGGGAGATAGACTATAAAAGGGTTAAACTGCACTCTTAACCCCATCTCATACACAAAAATTAACTCAAAATGCATCAGTGATCTAAATAAAGGAGCTAGGACTATAAAACTCTTAAAAGAAAATATAGAAGTAAATTTGTCAATGGATTCTTAAATTTGACACCAAATGCATCAACAATAAAAGAAAAATATAGATAAATTGGATGTTGTAGAAATTAAAAACTGTTGGGCATTATCAAGAAAGTAAAAAGAAAACCTGCAGAATGGCAGATAATATTTGAAAATCATGTAAGGGTTTAGTGTCCAAAATAATGAAAGAACCCTTATGATGACTCAACAACAAAAAGACAAACAATTCAATTTTAAATGAAGGACAAGTGACTTGAATAGACATACATCTAAAGAAGATATCCAAATGGCCAACAAGCACACAAAAAGATGTTCAACATCATTGGTGATTAAGGAACTGCAAGGCAAAACTGCAATGATACACCATTTCATACCTACGAGGATGGCTATAATCAAAAAACCTTCTTAGATTGACAACAATGTAGAGAAATAGGAACCCGAATACAGTGCTGCTGAGAATGTAAAAGGGTTCAGCCACTGTGGAAGACATATGGGGAATTCCTCAAAAAGTTAGATGTAGAATCACCATATAACTCAGCAATTCTGCCCATAGCTATATCCCCAAGAGAAAGAAGACTTATGAACATACAGACACAAATATGTGTACATGCAAAAATGTATTCACATACACCAATGTTTAGAGCAGCATTATCCTAACAGCCAAAAAGTGGATATTTCAGACGTTCTAGATGCCCGTCAAAAGAGGGATGGATAAACAAATTGTGGTATACAAATATAATGAAAAAGTAACCAGCCAGAAAAAGGAACGAAGTACTAATTCATGCTACAACTTGGATAAACCTCAGAAACATTCAGCTAAGTGAAAAAAAACTCTACAAAAGAGCCTATATTGTATGATTCTGTTTATACGAAATATCCAGGTAGGCAAATCCACAGAGAAAAAAGCATATTATAGTTTGCCAGGCAATTGGGGGAGAGAGAGTTGGGGTATGAATATTTAACAGGTAGAGAACATTCTTCCTGAGTGATAAAAGCATTTGAAACTTAAGAAAAGTCTTGACTGTAAAGCACTGTAAATGCACTAAGTGCCATTGAATTTAAAAATGAATAATTTTGTTATGTGAATTTTGTGTCAAATGAAAATGAGTGTTAGGAGACCAAAGAAAAGTTCAAAATCTGTTTTCTTCTCATCTCCTTTAGTACTTACATATGCTGACGTACTGAGCACCATTATTTTTCAAAGAGAAACTGATTTCTTTCAACCTAATGACTATCATTACAATAAAAGACTTTGATATTAATAGTAATGTATTTTTCAATCATTTTTATTTTTTAATTATTTTAAAACAATAAATTAATTTTGCTAACATAATATTTCTCTCAAATAAGAGTTTTACACTCTACAAATATTTGATTGTTATGACCTCTGAATATCTATAAATAGTTTTAATATGTGAGATGCCACAATAATGCGAAAGTAATAGTAAGTTTTTCTCCTAAATGTTTATGAAATAGAGTGAAATCAGAGAAGTCAAACTTTTATTTATTTATTTTTATCAAAATTTTTTAAATGTTTATTTATTTTTGAAGGCGAGACAGAGGTGAGTGGGGGAGGGGCAGAGAGAGAGGGAGACAGAATCCTAAGCAGGTTCCAGGCTCCCAGATGTCAGCACAGAACCCAATGTGGGGACTTGAACTCACGAGCCATGAAATTATGACCTGTGCTGAAGCTGGTCGTCCAACCGACTGAACCATCCAGGCGGCCCGGAGAAGCCAAACTTTTAAAGTGATTTTAAATTAAAGAGAAACCTGGTATGGAAGTGCCCATTAATTAAACCTGAAGATATTCTTGCCTACTCATCACCACAAGGGATATGTCAAACAGAATAAAATTATTCTAATCACTTTATGCTTCTGAATCCCTGAACAATGTGGGAAGATGTGGAAGTGTTGGAGCAGTAGAAAACAAAAATAATTTTTAAAAAGCTGTTGCTCTTTTTTAGACTACAAGAAAATTCAACTGTCTCAGCTCTAACTAGAGTTACTTCAAATATATGCTGCCTAACAGAAAATTTCTTTTGACAGAGTTCTACTTACCAAGTTCTATGCAATTCAGGGATTCTCCTGGTATTTGATCAAAGAGAAAGAACATAATATAGGACTGCTACCTCCTATGGATCATTGTGAACTCAGCAGCCTTCTGGAAGTTTTAGAAGGAAAGCTATTGGAGATGCTCCTGTGTGGGCTTATTTTGAACTGTGATTGTTCCTGGGGCACATACTTTATCTCAGATACAAATAAAACACAAGCATTCAACAAATATAGAGGTGGAGTTTTAGTTATATTCTTTACCTTTATTTCTTAGAAGGAAAGTCAAGAAAAATAGTTCTTTTCAGGGTTATATTTGGAAACCTGTTTACAAGTATATAAGAGGTAATATTCTAAAAATAAAAATAAAGTATATCATCGTTCCAAATGATTTCAAGTTTTTCTAGTAAAACTGTATACGTTTTATAATAATCGCTTTTGAGAGATTGAGAAAGTCTCTTCTTTACAGCTGGAAGCCTTTTGACCTTGAAAATAAGGTCACCCTATTGAAAGTAATTTAATCAAGAGACACTGAAGCACTTGGAAATGAATTTTGTCCTTTAATTTATGAAACTTTTCCCTTCTGCTATTAAATCTTATTGTTTGACATTTGCAAGAAAATCAATTGTAGTGTCTTAAAGGTGACTTTGAACAAGTTCATTTGAATAACTATGTGTAACAGTATATAATCCACAAATTCATCAAAATTTACATGTATTAAAAAACACATTGCTCGTAATTCTATGAACAAAGTTACCTTAATTTTGAGAAAGGACATCTGAAAAATTTAATGGACTTGCTCATACAAATATTCCAAGATAATGACATATGGTGCAAGTATTTTTACATAATCAGTCCTAAAATAGGATTAGCTAGTCATGTGTAACCAACAGATGTGTGCTTGCAACAAACATACTTCGGGAACTATCGTCTCTCTTTTAGATGTGCATGGATTAAATATTTCTAGACACTTGGCTTGAATCCACAATGACACTCAAGATTTCAAACATGGTAGATAGAATGTTTTTAAAGAACTTAATCTCTGTTAAATGTCAAACTTGCCTTTTTATACTTTTAGCAGATATATTCCTACTTAGTACACTATTTACGTGGTTAAATAGAATCAAATAAGAACTAAGATTCCAATGTAAAATATGTTGTCAGGATCATACCCTCTGTTTATTGGGAAGTGTTATCAATGTCTGCTCAGTTGTCAACTTTGACCTTAATCTAGCAGCAATGGCAAATCCGACAGATATTCGAAACAAGCAATTGCTTGACATATTAGAGACACATTTTGATTTGACAGAAAGGAACAAAAAACATTTTCTTTAATAATGTGAGCTGTCAGAGAACACAGAGCAATACTGACCCCAGAGGATTCATTGTTCATTCGAGATGGTTTAGGGCAGTTCTGGGTTCGGCAGAAGCTATACTTTTATAAACCAACTACTCAGATTTAAATAATAGAACTGGTGTAGTTGCTAGGAGAAAATAAAAACTAGCATTGTAACGTATCAAATGTTAGGCAAGTTGTTGACTGATGGATATTTCATGATGGCTCATACATACGAAGTATGTCAGCGCAAAGCTCCTGGTTTTGCCTAAGACAACAAACAAAAAGTGGTTACTCCTGTAAAATGGGGCTGGGCATCCTCCCCCAGCCCCTCTCTGCCTCGCCATGGGCAGCTGATCACACAGGTAAAACACAGCTGCCTAACACAAGGCAGTCTCTTACACAGAGCAGTGTGCCATCATTTAAATGTTTCCTTGGGCATGAAGAAAGCCTAAGAATTTCCTGACACTGTAAATGAGGGTCCTGACAGAAATCTATCCTGGTTTCATCTGAGGAGATGGAAAAGAAGGAAATTCAGACTGAGCAAAATTCTAGCCACTGTACTCAGGAAATATCATTAGTTCTTTAATGAGAAGGAACTAAAGACACACATTTCAGTTCACTTTGAATCCTTTACAGTTCATCCTATGAGTCTTTATAACAAATTATCTGGAGTACTCATCACAGAATGTGTTCTATCAGTCTCCATTTGTTTTTTTAAAATTCTGAGTTGAAGAACCCTCATACATTATGTCAGTAAAAATGGATAGATATTGGACAGGACACATCCTTATTGATAAAGTAGAATCAAGATTCTATTTCCCACATGGTGCAGAATCATTTAACAAGTACCTTTTCATTATTAATCATTTATGATGGTCCCCATGACTGGAAGAGAGTCTCACCTCACAGTGTATGTCAAGATGCCAAATCAGTTTAGTCATCCACTCACTTGTTGTAATCAAACCATCAATGATCTGAAGGACATGCAGTAACCCCCCCACCTCCTTCCAGGGTTTTACTTCCCTGAGTTTCAGTTACCCCTGGTCAACAGTGGTCTGGAAGTAAATGATCCTTCTGATGTTTTGTCAGGTCAATAGTAGTCTAATGCTAGGTCACAACGCCTCATCAGTCACCTCACTTTATCTCATCATGTAGCCGTTTTATCACAAGAAGAAGGGTGAGTACAGTAAAACCAGATATTTTGACAGAGATCACAGTCACATAACTCTCATTACAGTATGTTGTTATAACTGTTCTATTTTATTATCAGCAATTGTTGTTAGCCTCTTACTGTGCCTAATCTATAAATTAAACTTTCTCATAGTGGGGCGCCTGTCAGGTGGTTCAGTCGGTTGAACTTCCGGTTTGGGCTCAGGTCATGTTCTCGCAGTTCATGGTTCAAGCCTGGTGTTGGGCTCTGTGCTGACAGCTTAGAGCCTGGAGCCTGCTTCAGATTCAGTGTCTCCCTCTCTCTCTGTCCCTCCCCTCCTCATACTCTGCCTCTCTCTCAAAAATAAATGAACATTTAAAAATTAAAAAAATTTCTTATAGTTATAGAAAAAAACAGTATATAGGGTTTTGTATTATCCATAGTTTCAGGCATCCACCAGGGTACCTAGAATGTGGATCCCTCACAGACAAGGGAAGACTAATATATCAGTGAATTTTTTTTATGGCTGAAAGTACCCTTAAATTCACAGAATTTATTAAAATAAATATTATTTTTATTATATCACAAAGATAGCACTTATGAAGAGAGAAAAATGGATGATTCAAACAATAGTTCAATTTTAAAAGTCTGCTTAAGAAAGTACAAACAAAAATACTTAAGGGACTCCATGTTTCAAAATACAGAAAATGAGTTAAAAGCAAATAATAATAAAGCATAAATAAGTGCGGTGTTAGTAAATACTTCTACAGAGTTGAAGCTAAAAAGACTTCCCCTGGAATATCAAAAGTGAACCCATATATATTGTATGTCAAAAATTACCATTTGCACAATATAAAGTTATCTGACAACCTCAGGAGAATGCAACCAAGATGGTGTCCTTAATGAAAATCTTCTCACAAATCACTTAAGGAAAGACCTACTCCCTCCTCCCCGTCCCCAACAAACTCACCTGAAAGTCATCAGCAAGTCATACACTAAAAAAACACACTGGCTGATAAAATTTATTAAAATAAATATTAAAATTCCCTTATAACTAAATTTAGAAAAGCAACTTCAAACAATATCTAAATTCTATTTAAGGGCTATTAACTTAACAAATATACACAAGAAAATATCCAGCATTGAAAGAGGTATGCAGACAATGGATTTTCATACATTGCTTAATGGCCTTGAAGATGTGTCAATTTTTTCATAGGTTATCTTGCAACATGTACCAAAAAAAAATCTCGTAAGTCATTTCTAGGAATTCATTTTTTTAAATTTAAGATTTTGTTTAATGTTTCTTTTTGAGAGAAAGAGAGACAGGGTGTGAGCAGGGAAGGGAAAGGGAGAGGGAGACATAGAGATAGAAACAGGCTTTAGGCTCTGAGTTGTCAGCACAGAGCCCAATGTGGGACTCAAACTCATGACCTGTAATTGCATAACCTAAGTCAAAGTTGGACGCTTAACAGACTGAGCCACCCAGGCACCCCTAGGAATTCATTTTAATGCACTCTTGTAGATATTTGTCATTTTGTAGATCTTGGTACATCCATCTAATTTAATAATTGGAATTGCTGGAAACAAGTATAATATTACAATGGTAGTTGGTTTACAGTAAGAGTAGTTGTTTACTTCTGGGACTAACAATAATTTTCATTTTCTCTTTTTCCTTTATCTATTATTAAATAATAGATTTAATAATCTGGATTATTAAATAATCTGGATTGTGAATACAAGCTTACAATGAAAGTTTCAACTTTTTAAAATAGATCATTAGTATAAACTATGTTGACACATTCATGTACACATACTCACATTCAGATATATATTATAAAGAGAAAGTATGAAATATACAGCACCATTTTGGCTGAAGATGTTTCTAAGCCTAGGAGTTGGGCTAATTTTTAAACATTTCATCCTTCTTTAAGTACTTTCTGAATTTCACACAATAAACTTTTCTACATAAAAATTTTATCCCCCCTCAAAATATGTATAGATAGTTTTTTAAATATTATATTTAATATATATACCATTAGGTTAGGTTTGAAAAACAGATTAATTTTTTCTGTACAACATAAGTGAATTTATATGTAACTTTATGTGCAGATTAAACTACAGCATAATTATAAAAGATTAATTTCTTTATATTCTTTAATTTTCCACATTATCAAGTTAAATTAAGAAGATACTATGAAATGAAATTCATAAGAAAACTTTTTTTTGAAAACTAGCTAAGTAGGGTTAAAATCTAGTGTAAATAGTCTGCATTTTACCTGAGGTGCATAAAATATTTCCCTGTCATCACATTTATTTGAAGTTCGATACATAAGAGATGTTCGATACATAAGACATTGATTTTTTCAGGGTCACGGAATGACAAATCTTGCTGACATGATTTTTATTTTTTTGTGACAAGAAGATCATTATTCAGATTCTTGACATTTAGAATTACCAACATTTGTATTGGACGTCTATTACGTATTTACGGTATTTCAGGGATTTGCTGAAAATATAAAACGGCAGAAACCAAAGAACATATTATATCTGACAGTATTGTTTGACTATTTGATGGAAATAAGGCATATAAACTTCAAAAAAAAGTGTCTGTCTCTCATTAACCCTGGCAACGCACAGACTGGTCTGCCTTGGTTTACTCTCGTTCTGTGATGCATATAGTGCTAATGGACTAACCCAGTCCTCAACGTAATTTTAAGGTCTTTGGTGGATTACAGCACTCTTGTGTCATTGGACAAATTAAATTTGCCTATTTAAAACACTTATAGTATTCATTAGACACCCTAGCATTATTCAGTCTTGATGACTTTGGACGGGATTCCATATAGCTTCATTTAGAAGGGTGATAGAGATTTTTTTCCTGAAATTATTAAAAATTTTTTTTCAATGTTTATTTATTTTTGAGAGAAAAAGAGACAGAGCACGAGTGGGGGAGGGGAAGGGAGAGGGAGACACAGAATCCAAAGCAGGTTCCAGGCTCTGAGCTGTCAGCAGAGAATCTGATACGGAGCTCTAACTCACAAACCATGAGATCATGACCTGAGCTGAAGTTGGACACCCAGCCACCCAGGTGCCCCTTTTTCTGAAATTCTGAATCAAAGAGACACTGATATGAAACTAGAAGGATACACTAAACTCTTTTTCTTTGTAATTTTTTTCTTAAAGAAGTGAGTTTTTTTTCCTTCTGCACTATTTTTCCAAGTTAATATATACCAGTTGTCGTGAGAAGCATACAAAACTTTAAAGCAGGTTATGACATATCCCCCTGCAGCCTTCTTTGCTTTCTTTGTTTTATTTCAGACTATATGAATTATTTATTTAGTAATTTCTTGTTTAGAAGATTTGTTGATAACATATTCTTTCAAAAACATTTGACGTGGTAATACAATTTTTGCAAGAAAAAATGATATTTTTGAACTTTGAAACAAGTATTCTTCTGTGCAAACTTTTTAGTCTCTTAGCAATTATTCATGCTTTATTTAAAGTAAGCTATTAGTTAATCTGCAGGACTTCCTCATTTGAAAAAAACCTCATCATTAAAAGTTGGCAGATTTATTTTCTTCCCTTTGGCATCTGAGTGGCTCAGTTGGTTGAGCATCCGACTTTGGCTTAGGTCATGATCTCACGGTTCATGGGTTCAGGCACTGCATCAGGCTCTGGGCTAAACGCTGGCTCAGAGACTGGAACCTGCTTTAGATTCTGTGTCTTCTCTCTCTGCTCCTCCCTTGCTCATGGTCTGCCTCACTCTGTCTCTCAAAAACAAATAAATGTTAAAAAAAATAAAAGTATGATTTATATGGGGCACCTGCATGGTTCATTCAGTTAAGCGATTGACTCTTGATTTCAGCTCAGGTCATGATCTCAGGGTTCATAGGACTGAACTCCACGTAGGGCTCTGTGCTGATAGTACTGAGCCTGTTTGTGATTCTCTCTCTCCCTCTCTCTCTTTCTCTCTCTCTCTCTCGCTGTCCCTCTCCTGCTTGCACTTGTTCTCTCTCTCTCTCAAAATAAATAAATAAACTGTAAAATAAACTACAATAAATAAAAAGTATGATTTCCAGTGGGCAAGTAAATAGTCTTTTTATGTAGACCAAGTTGCTGTATGAGATGATAATAATTGAGAAGACCACCACCATCAAGGCAGTATTGCAGTACCGTTCTGATATTCATCTCTTAAGAGATTAGTACTTGTTTGAATTAGCCAAATGCCAAACTTTTTATTTCAAAGACATTTACTTACATTCAGTTGATGAATCTTATTTAGTAGAAAATGTGGATTTTAAAAATACTTTACTGGGGCCCCTGGGTGGCTCAGTCGGTTAAGCATCTGACTTCGGCTCAGGTCATATCTCACAGTTCCTGGATTCGAGCCCGGCGTCGGGCTCTGTGCTGACAGCTCAGAGTCTGGAGTTGCTTCGGATTCTGTGTCTCCCTCTCTCTCTGTCCTTCCCCTGCTTGCACTGTCTCTGTCTCTCAAAAATAAATAAGAATAATAATGATAATAATAATAATAATTTTACTAAGAAAACTGGTTAATCAAGTGGGGGAAATACTCTATTTCAATATCAAAATTTATAAGAAACCACAAATAAGCTTTATTAACTTTAAAAAAGTATTGCTGATATAAAGGCAAACAATTGATTTTTGCATATTTATTCTATAATTTGCCATCCTAATGGTACATTATTTTTGTTTTATTTTTTTGGTAGTTGTTCTTGCAATATATTGTTAACAAAAAATGAAAAAATGTTCATCTATTTTAAATAAATATATGTTTTTCTGGGTCATATTGCTTTGCTAGAACACCCAGAAAAATACTTAAAAATACAAACAACTCCAGGCATGATTTACCTTTATTTTAGGAAAATCTTTGGGAAATTTTAAGATTAAATGGTGGTTTTAAATTTGTGTTTTATTGGGGCGCCTTGGTGTCTCAGTCAGTTAAGCATCTGACTTCAGCTCAGGACATGATCTCATGGTCCATAAGTTCAAGCACTGTGTAGGGCTCTGTGGTGACAGCTCAGAGCCTGGAGCCTGCTTTGTTTTCTGTGTCTCCCTCTCTCTCTTCCCCTCCCCCACTCACTCTCTATCTCTCAGGAATGAATAAAAAAAATTGTGTTTTACAGTTAAAGGACACATAATTGGAATTATTGGATACTAAGCATGATTTGGTCAGAGATTAATTTGGAATTTAATTTGTCTTTCAATAATTTAAATACCTGATTGTATTCTATTCTTAACCAAATGCTTTTATTTAAGTTTATCTATTTAAATAAGCTCTATACCCAATATGGGGTTTGAATTTACAACCCCAAGATCAAGAGTCCTATTCTCTACTGACTGAGCCAGCCAGGTGCTCCTTTAAAAAAATGCATTTATTTCCAACTTTAAAATTAGTTCATGTTCATTGGAAAATACTATGGAAAAAAGTTGAGAGAAAGCAATACCACTTATAAGACCACTTAAAAACAAATTGACATAACATGTAGATATTAATTCTTTTCTATGATATGTTCATGCATATAAGATTTTCTAAAAGTAGAATTTTAATATTCATGTTTTTTCTATGCTGCTTTTAAATGTCACTATATATTATAGATCCATATCCAGACAAATAAAATATAGACTTACATCATCATTTAATTACTAAATAGTTTTCATTGGTGTGACTATATCCTGTTTATTTTTTAGGTCTCACATTTAAATATTTTTGTGGTTTCAAATTTTGACTTTGGCTTTTGGAAAATGTATTTATATTTCCTTTTATTTTTCTTTGGGTCCTTCTTTAGATAAGCACGCACATGAGCACGCACATGAACGTGCGCGCGTGCACACACACACACACACACACACTCACACACACACACACACACACACACACACACACACACGCAATTCAAAGGAAATCTCCCAAGTTTGGAAAGAACACGAACAAGAGTAATAGCTTAATTGCTTACCCCAAAGTGACCAGGATGGCGAAGGATGTGGGAGGAGAGGCTGAGATTTACTACCCACAAAAACTGAAGGGAAAAAGACCTATGCCTTCATTCATGCGAGACACAAAAGAAAGTAATAGTTAAATCCGACCTGGAGCAAATGAGTATATTAGTAACAGTAAAATATAACGATTTAGCCTAATGCCTGGAAGATTCATTTCGACCTATTTACATCTAAAAGATATGGTGTTACCATTTAAAATGATGGTTACAACCCCTCTACCTTTTGTACAATGAGAAATATTTGCATGATAATAGGTCTTAAATTCAGCTTATTTGGTTTGAACTTACTGGAAAAAGTATTGAAGAATTCAGTAAGTTCTAGAACAGAATATATATACATACATATATATATTATATATTACAGTCTTCATGATGTGAAATTACTAATATATAACTAAAACAAAAACAAAAAAATCAGATGATTGGAGTTGGGGGCGAAGAGAGAATGGGAAGAACTTTTTCATCAGATATTTGTTAAAACGAGTCTTAGATCATAGTGGTAAATGTAAAGACATATTGAAAATAAAATAACAAGACCATTTAAGGAACAAGATTTTTAGATGAACACAGAGATATCAAAAGAAAATTAATTCTGCGGTGCCATCATTAAACAGGAAGGAAAATATAACAACTTAATGCTAAGCTTATGATAATATAAATAGAAGAAAAAGTAAACTTAAAGAAGAAAACCTTCAACTATTTATTATGTAGACTGTTCTAGATTACCCGCAGCACTTTGGTGGATTTTATTACTGATCAAGGATTCAACGGTAAGCATAAGAGACAACAGACACAAATTCTTCCCCACAGTATTTACAATCTGGTGAAGAAAACACACAATTAGCACATATCCCATAACATATCTAGTAATGATAAGGGCTGTGGAGAAAACAAAGCAAGGGGAAGGGAAAGGAGAAGTGAGGTGAGGTGAAGGAAGTGAGGGCCATGCTGACAGAGTTCAAGGTGAATACAAAGAATTTGACATGAAAAAATGCTTGCTGTGTTTGTGGCACTGTTGAGAGACTGGTGAGGCTAAAGAGGGGTAGCCCGTGAGGAGAGAATTGGGAAACGGATCAGAGAGGTTGTGGCCACAGGAAACCACTGACAGTATCTCTTGGACATTCTTTTATCTAGCAGTGATTCTGAACTTTGGCAACATATGGAATCATTTGAGGAGTTTGTAAAACTATAAATGGCTCAGTCTCACTTTCAGAAATGGATCCTAAGTATAGATTGGTCATTGAGAATTAAAAAACAATCTCCAAATGATTATAATTTGCAGCCAATGAAAGGACCACTGAATTAGAGGTAGGGAAAATTAAAGGGACCCAATAAAGCGAAGCGAGGTGAAATAAAATAAATCAAGGGAGAGTGATGTTCTGGAGTTCAAGATAAGAAAGTGACTTGAAAAAAGAAAGGGATTAGTTTTGTCAAATGCCTTTCTGTGCTCCACAGGATGAAAGCCGGTTGATTCAATTATTGGAATTGGCAATGTAGGGATCATCAGAGATTCTAAAAGTTGTTTGAGTTGTGGGAATGCAGTCTCCATTGGCATGGGTTCAAAGGACAAAATGAGGACAGAGAAAGTGGATATGTTCATGTCAAGTATATACAACTCTGAAAGATGTTTCTTTTGGAGCTGAGCAGAAGGTCCCATTTCTGAATTAAAATGTATGCTTTAGGAGTACTTGTTGAAGATGAGGCCATGACTTCTTTTTAAAATTAATTACTTAATTTTTAAATTTACATTCACATTAATTAGCATGTAGCATATAATGATTTCAGGAGTAGATTCATTAATGCTCCTTACCCATTTAGCCCATTTTCCTCACCCACAACCCTTCCAGCAACCCTCTGTTCTCCATATTTAAAAGTCTCTTATATTTTGTCCCCTCCTTGTTTTTATATTATTTTTGCTTTCCTTCCATTATGTTCATCTGTTTTGTATCTTAAATTCTTCATATGAGTGAAGCCATATGATACTTGTCTTTCTCTGACTGGCTTATTTCTCTTGGCATAATATCCTCCAGTTCCACCCACATAGTTGTAAATACCAAGGTTTCATTCTTTTTTATTGCTGAGTAGTACTCCATTGTATATTTTTATATACACCACATCTTCTTTACCCATTTATCCGTTGGTGGGCATTTGGGCTCTTTCCTTACTTTGGCAGTTTCCAATAGCGCTGCTATAAACTTGGGGTGCATGTACATTTTTGAAACAGCACACCTGTATCCCTTGAATAAATACCTTGTAATGCAATTGCTAGGTCATAGGGTAGTTCTATTTTTTACTTTTTAAGGAGTTTGCATTCCCACCAGCAGTGCTTCCTCTTTCTCTGTATCCTTGTCAATATCTGTCATTGCCTGAGATGTTAATGTTAGCCATTCTGACTGGTGTGAGATGGTATCTCAGTGTGATTTTTGATTTGTATTTCCCTGATGACGAGTGATGTTTAGTATCTTTTCATGTGTCTGTTAGCCATCTGAATGTCTTCTTTGGAGAAGTGTCTATTCATGTCTTTTACCCATTTCTTTACTGGAATTTTTTGAGTGTTGAGTTTGATAAGTTCCTTATAGATTTTGGACACTAACCCTTTATCTGATATGTCATTTGCAAATATCTTCTCCCATACTGTCAGTTGCCTTTTAGTTCTGCTAGAGGCCATGGTTTCTAATAGAAATAATTTAGTGGAGAAAAATCTGATAACTAAATGAGTTAATAATTGTAAAGCATTGGGAGCATTGTCTAGCTCATAGTGAGTGTGAAATAAATGTTTGTTTAATGAATAAAGGATTCTAGAGAATGCGTGGGGAGTTGGGGACTTGTTTAAAAAATGAAAGTTATTGAGAAGTCTGATACAAGAGACTTAGCTCAATGTTGGGGGACTGTCCTCAAATGGTTGCTCAGAGAGTCTTATTTGGTAGAGTATTAGTTATGTTATTGAAGTTGGTGGTAGGAATCTGAAGATGTTTTCTTCATAATTTCTTAATCTAAGTGAAATAAAAAGCAAAATCATCTGTTGAAAGTGAGAGGGTGGGAAGTGTATGTAATAGTGACTGTATGTGGCCCACTGAGCCCCAAACATTTACTATTCTACCATTTGGAGAGAAAATTTGTTACCTCTTATTTTAGATCAACTCAGAGTCCCTAAAAATCAATAAGCTAAGAATTCATACTCTGGAATTTCCACATTCCTAAACAATGTTTCCTCAGTGAATTACATCATTATTCACGCATGTGGATAAAACCTAGTGCTTATGCCTGTACACTTTTACCTCCTATATCCAGTCTATCATTCTGTTTTATATTCTAAAGCATTCTACTAGCATTTATTTCAACATTATCATCCTCTTCCAATATATCATCATCTTGCCCATACCCTCTGTCTAGCCCACCCCTCCATCTGCCCCTCACCTTGATACTAGAACTATCCTTCCTTAGTAAATTGCTAACCATTTAACCTAAAATGAGTACTTTCCAATGACTTCTGGATTGTTTTAGGATTATACAGACTCATTACATTTTCCTGTAGGGTTCTGTGTGATCTGATTCCCATCCTGTTTACTAGCCTTATTCCACACCACCCTGTCCCTCCCTTTCCTCCTCCAGCCACATGAGATTTCTTTCTAAGCTTCCAAAGGCCAGCTCCTTCTAAATTTTTACAAGTGGCTCCCTGTTCCTGGAACCTTTCTTCGTCTATTTAATTTAATCCTACTTATCCGCTAGACTGCACTTCAACAACACTTCTTTGGAGAAGACTTCAATACAATACAATTCCTTTTTGTGTGATACTTGGCTAACATATCTTCCCCCTCCATATGATAAAGATCATGACAGGACACCTGTCTGTTGCTTGCCATTGTGTTTCTCAAACTTAACACCATGTCTGGTAACTATATCACTAGAAATAAATAGGACACCAATGAATGGATTGAGTCCTGATAAAAATTTATTATATCAAATCAATAGTATATTAATTCAATAAATAATTATGCATGGTATTAATTATTACAAAAAATAGGTATTAACTCATATTATTAATCAAGATAAATCCAGGAAGATGCATTATTTCATGTGAAGTACTATGAAGCAATGCATTTATGGATGACTTCTTAAGCACAATCCTAAAGGTCAAAAGAAAAAAGTAAACAGATTTGAATGGACTAAAGAATAAAAAAGTCAACATGCATCCACATTCAAAACTTCTTAATGGAAGATATTATCACCAATGTTAAAAATAAAAACTTAGAAAACCAGTCTATAAGACAAATCACTTCTAGTCTGCAATTATGTGGAACTCACTCCATTTCCATTGTTTGTCACATGCATCTCGGGCGAAATCTCAGTAAGCATAGATGGCTGTGTTTATCCATGTAGCTTTGTGCCTATCCCAGCATTCATTTCAACCTCATTAATAAGAAAAAATATCAATGAATTGTTAAAAATCAATAATAACTAATAAACAGTAGGAGTCATCAATGTGGAGAGGAATTTAAGGCTACTTTCTCAGCTCCCACTGGAATGCATTATTATTTCTGAAAGAAAGCACCGACTCCAGACAGAAATAGAAAAATTTACTCCACTCTGAGTGGAGTATTCTACTAAGACTCCTTCATGAATGGAATGCTTCAAGAAACACACCTTATAGGGCTGCATATTTCATTTTCTGAGACTATTCTTTTCTTACCAAGAAATGATCCCATCTTTTGAGCTTTGGATCATTAAATTTTCTGTGTTCTGTATCTTAAAATCACTAAAGAATTTTTTTTCCTTCCCTTCCTTGTGTGTAAATGACTCTATATTGACTGGTTGAAAAGTGAAGACTCTTCCCATTCTGTTAAATAATTTTCATACAATTTAAACATGAATTGATAGTTCAGTATTTTTAGGTATATAAACAAACATAGTGATTTGAACATAAAATAACTATATTATGAGGATGGTGAAATACGTTATTCTTCCATAAATATAAGCAGATTTAGAATTAAGGTAGATTTTTGAGAATTACCTTTCTTTGTCCAATAGTAACATTTTTTTAAAGGAATCATGCAGTCTGTATTAATTATTTAGGGATTAGCATTTATATGTTATTATTATTATACTAATTTTTAGCTTTTTACTTAAGAATTTTTAAAATCAAACCAAAACTGAACATAGTACCAAATATCATAGGAAAAAGTCATGAACATTGAAATAAATTTCTTGGACTGTTGTTATGGCCAAAATTTAAGATGATATTAGGACTTCAGAGATCTGTGTGACAGCCTTGTTACCTTTGATTATTTGAAATTTAGGCCCTCTTGAATGGAGTCCATGTTTGGTTGACCAGATTAGGTTTAGGGAATATGTTATAGAATTTGAAACCTATCATCACTTCATTAATTTTATAATGTCACTGTAATTTGGAAACTAGGGAATTGAATAAAATAGCCCAGAAAAGGAAGATAGATAGATAAATCAGACCTGGCACAAAATTATGAAGTGTACTAGGAAAGATGTTTATTAAGTAGTTCGGAGATTGGGTTCCTCTCCTCTTTTTTTCTTCCTTCTATTTAAATAAAAACTTTATGGCTAAGAACTCCCTCCTCACCAGAAATTTTATATGACTTAATGTACCAGCAAAATAACAATAAAAATTACATTCTAATTACTAACCCCAAACTCACAGAAAGCAGGTGGGGAAATGGCTTCTATTATTGCCTAATTTAAAATATGGTGCTACATAGACTCTTGTCCTGAATTCAAATCATAGTTGAATGTATCACGGGGTCTTAACAGAGGGCTTAAGGACAGTCATGTTTTGGTTGGATCAACTCAGATAACAGAATGGCCAGCTTAACTTTAGCACCAATGATCTCTTCCCAAGCAGCCTTAAATTAACCATCTCTTTTCTAAACCGAAATGGGTACATCGACAATCTATTTAACAATCTATTTGTTAAAAATGACAGTTTTGTATGGTTCAACCTAATAATGAGAAAACAGACAACAGAGAAATTTCTCTCTTAAATTTTGTCATTTTGATAGCTATAAATATATTCATGGGACAAATTCACATAGGATACTGGGTTTTCCTTGAATATCCTTATTGTTCTAATGACTGGGTTTATAAAACACTGGTAACAAAATCTGAAGGAAAAAGAGCCTTGGAAAAGATATACTTTATAAAATTCTCTGCATAAAATATATCCTTTAATTTTTTGTAAAAACCTTGTGACCTCAGTATTATCATTATCTACATTTTATGGCCAAACTAAGATCCAACTCTGTTCAGATTTCTTTGTTCATGGTCTTTGCTGACGAACTATACTGCTACCATCTGAAAATCCATTGAGATAGATTTCTAATCTTAACTTCATTTTCTAGATGAGAAAAAACTAAAATCAAAGGAGGTTATGCCCTTACCCCAGGTCACATTTTCTACTTTGCTCCAGTTCTGTTCACAGCTGGGTCTAAAATAGATTTAAATGTCAGAGCAGTGTTCTTTTCCATAAATACATATTTAACCTAAAATAGTCTTCTGTTTATTCTTTCAATCACATCCGATGATAGTGTCTTAATTACATGCAATTTTGTGGTTCCTATTTGTCAATTAGGGCTTTTTAATGTTACAAGTAATCAAAAGAAATAAAAACAATGCAAGTAGGTTTAAATAAACAAAAAATTGATTTGAATTACTCAGAAAACTGGAAAGCCCACAGGTACAACAATCTCTAGATTTCCCTTGATTTACTGGTTACATATTGGCAAAGCCTAGTTTCTTCCTCTCTCCAATGTGGTAGTTTTGTTTTTATTTTTATTTTAGTTTCTCCTAAGGCTGGGTTCTCACATGTGGTAGGAAAGCATGTGTTAACACTCTAGGTTCAAATTCATGACTTCTAGTAGCTCTTTAAGATAATCAAGGCATACTATTTCGCTAAAATCTCAGTAAGTCTTCTTTCAAGGTTTGGTTTAATTGAGTCAGATTCTAGTTCCTGATTCAATTCTTACAGCCATAAACATTCCATGTGTTGAATGGCTTAGCCCTGATTAGATTAATTCGAATTCTAACTAAAGGTGTTACTGTGATTTGATTGAAGCAATCAGCGTTCAACCGGGGAACTGGATCAATGCTATTCCTACCCCTACCCACCAAACAAAACCAAAGACTGATACTAGCAACAGAGAACAATAGGATCACTGCTTAGACATAAAATGCCAGTAAACCTATGGCCCAGGAAATTCATAATGTGACAGTGATCCTTTACTAAAAATGCACCCTGAGTACCTTCTGGAATCTGTGTTATTGTTCTTATGTTTCAACCTTTTAATTGTGAAATATAATTTACACACTGAAAAGTCCATAAACTATAAATGTGTGACATCATTAATCATCATAAGTGGAACATTGGTATAATCTTTAATTAGGTCAAATAAAAGCATGTTGTCAGATCGAAAGAAGATACCATGTGCACTCTCAAAATTACTATCTCTTCTGACCTCTCTGGAAGTTATCACTATTACACTTTATGGTAATCATTTCCTTGCTTTACTTATATTTCTGCTGCTTACCACCTTAGTGTGAATCCCTAAACATTGCAATTTAGTTTTTCCCATTTGTAGGACTTTGCAGAAATTGAATTGTACAATGTGGGGGTTGACTCTAAAAGTCTGTAAAATTCCTTCAGGTTGTTCTCTGTGTGTTTACATTCCACTGAGTGAAACTATCACGTTTTGGTTTCACATTTTACTGTTAATGACCGTTTGTGTTAACTGCCGTGAGCATTCTCGAATATGTCTCCTGCAACACACTTGGCTTCATTTCTGTCAGAGATATGCCTCTAGATTTGTTAGGTCGTGGGAAATACATATGTTTAACATATTAGATACGGCCAAATGTTTTTCCAAAGTAGTTTAACCATTTCATTGTCATGATAGCAGTGGGAGAGTCTCTCTTCTTCCTCACCCTTGCTAAATCATGCCGTTGTCTGGTGAGCCCATCTGGATACCCACCAGTGATATCTCATGGCAGCTTTACTTTACATATTGCTGGTTAGAAATAGAATCTATTGGTATTATATATGCTCCTTTTGTTAATGACCTTTAAAGTCCCTTGCAAAATTTTTTTTCCAAATTAGATTGATTTCTTCTGTATTTAGAGGTTTTGTACATTCTGGTATGAGCTACTTGGCAATATATAAATATATGAATAAATATACATATTCATATATTTGTATTGCATATATATTTGTATATATACACACTTGTATATATATATACACATTTATTTATATATTGTACTTATATATTTGTATCGCATATATTTGTGTGTGTGTGTGTGTGTGTGTGTGTGTGTATATATATATATATATATATACGTTTGTATTGCAGATGTCTTCTCCCAGTCTATGACTTCATTTTCACTTTCTTTTTTTAAAATTATTTATTTAATTTTGAGAGAGAGGGACAACATGAACAGGGGAGGGTCAGAGAGAGAGGGAGATACAGAATCCGAAGCAGGCTCCAGGCTCTGAGCTAGCTGTCAGCATAGAACCTGACGCGGGACTCGAACCCACGAACTGCGAAATCATGACCTGAGCCGAAGTTGGATACTCAACTGACTGAGCCACCCAGGTGCCCCATCATTTTCACTTTCTTAATGCTTCCTTTGAAAAAGAGTTCTTAATAATGTAGCCAAATCTACCAATCTTTTAAGTTACGTTTACTGGTTTTTGTGTTCTACATAACTATTTACCTATGATAGATCAAAACTACCTCTCTACATTACTTTTATTTTTATATTTTTTCTTTGACATACATAGTTACGACAAACTTAGAATGGCTATTTGTGTGTGGTATGTGATAGAGATCATTTATATTTATCTTTACAAATATATCTCCAATGTCACAGCACCTTTTTTTTAACAGAAAAAAATTATTTTTCTTTTGGCAATTGTGCATAATGCTGCAACAAACATGTACTTCTTTTGTCTATTTGATAATAGTTATTCTTCTAGGTGTGAGGTGATAGAGAGGTTTTGATTTGCATTTCTCTGAAGATCAGTGATGTTGAACACATTCCCATGTATATACTTGCCATTTGAATATCTTCTTTGAAATAATGCCTACTCAAGTTCATGGCAGCATTAATTACAATAGTTAAGACATAGAAACAACCTAAGTGTCCACTGATGGATGAATTGATAAATAAAATATGATATATAACATAGGGGAGTTGGGGAAAGAAGGAATGGGAAAAGGTGGTCAAAAAACATACTTCCTGTCATAAGATAAATAGTTTTGGGAATTAATACAGAGCATGGTGACTATAGTTAATGATACTCTATTGTACATCTGAAAGTTGCTATGAGAGTAGATCTTAAATGTCCTCAGCACAAAAGGAAAAAAAAAAAACTTTTGTAACAATGTGAGGTGATGGATGGATGTTAGCTAAAGTTACTGTGGTACCTATCTCTATATTTAAATATACAATATTATATGTCAATTATATTTCTATAAAACTGAAAAAGAAAAAAAATGTTTTTCTGATGTTCCACACTGCCAGTATTTCATAACATTATATTTCTACATGTGTGGATCTGTTTGGACACCCCCAGTTTTGTCCTGGTCATTTATTTGTCCTTGGTTTGCCAGTTGGCCACTTTAACTGCAGTTGTATAATATGGTTTGATACTGGAAACAGCAAGTCATCTAATTTTGCATCAAAAGTACCTAGCTCTTCTCGGCCCACAGTATATTCAACAGTTTGTAATCAGCTTGTAAGATTCTGCCGCAAAATTTCCAATGGATGAAGATACATTGAATCTATAGGTCAATATGGAGAACATTTTCTTCATTATGCTACTCAGATTCAAATGCATGAATGTGGTCCATTTTTTCTTTTTATTAGGTCTTCTTTAATTTGAAAAGAAGTGTTATTTGATAGTTTGCTTTCTATTTTATACTCAACTTAAAAAAGTATTAGTATGTTTTTGATGTTTTCAAGCTATTGAAATGGTATGTGTTGACTTTTATTTTTACATTTGCTGCTAGCATGTCAGCATGATTTATAAACTGTCCCTGTATCCTGTAGTTTTGCTAAACTCAGTTATTCCATTCACTTACCTGTAGATGATTTTGTCAGTGCACTAAATGTACCTCCTTAGGAATTTCATAACTTTTTTTTCTGTAGAAGCAATCAGAGAGATGATTTCTTATTTCAATTTTCATACATTTATGACTCATTCATTATTGTGTTACTGCAGTAGGAAAATCCTTAAACCCAATCTGGAGCTGAAGTATTGTAGTCAAACATCCTTTTCTTTGGGTGCCTGTGTGGCTCAGACGGTTAAGCGTCGGACTTCATCTCACGTCATGATCTCACGGTTTGTGGTTTTAAGCCAGGCGTTGAGCTCCGTGCTCACAGCTCAGAGCCTAGAGCCTTCTCGGGATTCTGTGTTTCCATCTCTCTTTGCCCCTTCCCTAATCCTGCTCTATCTCTTTCTCTCTCTCTCAAAAATAAATAAACATTTAACAATAATTAAAACACAAAAACAGGGGCACCTGGGTGGCTCAGTCGGTTAAGCATCCAGCTTCTGCTCAGGGCATGATCTCATGGCTCGTGGGTTCGAGTCCCGCGTCGGTCTCTGTGCTGACAGCTAGCTCAAAGCCTGGAGCCTGCTTCGGATTCTGTGTCTCCCTTTCTCTTAATAAAGAACATTAAAAATTTTTTTTAAATAATCCTTGTCTTATTTTGTGTCTTAAATAAAGAGTTTTCAATATTTCATCATTAAGGAGGGTAACTGTTTTAGGTATTTCTATGTATGTTTATTGCATTAAGAATGTTCTTTTCTATTCCCAAATTGATAAGATGTTTTATTATAAATAGATGTTTATTTTTTATCAGATACATTTTATGCACCTATTGGGTGGTCATCAGATTGTTCTTTTTAATGTGTTTATGTGAAGAATTGTACTATTTTACCACTACTCTTTTTTTAAAAAAATGTAATGTTTTTAAATTTATTTTAGAGAGACAAAGAGAGACAGCGAGAGCAGGGGAGAGTCAGAGAGAAAGGGAGACACAGAATCAGAAGCAGGCTCCAGGCTCTGAGCTAGCTGTCAGCACAGAGCCTGATGCGGGGCTCGAACCCACAAACCGTGAGATCATGACCGGAGCTGAAATCGGATGCTTAACGGACTGCACCATCCAGGCGCCCCTAACACTACTCTTTTTAGGTGTATATCCTCTTTACTGGACTTCCCCTCCCCCAGAGGTAATAGAGGTAATAATCAAAATCTTGACAACTGACAGGGCAAAGGTCCCAAATAATCAGAATGGACAGAGTCTGCACAAAGGTATGGCAGGAACTGCTTATCAGCTCACCTCCACCTCGTGAAGTATATAACCTGTATGTGGGCCTGTGGGCCTGCTGTCAGTATTCCTTGTTTCTGATGGATTCCTTTTTTTTTTTTTTTTTTTTTTTTACCTCTGCACTAAGTACTTGAATCCAACCTTTTATGCCAGGTATAAGCCAGACCTGCTCACACTACATTGTCCTACGTATAACTAAATTTTTTGCTAATATTTGTGTAGAATTTTTGCACGTAAGTTTGTAAGTAATAGTAGATTTTCTTTTTCTTAAAATTGTTTACATTTATTTATTTATTTTTTTCTGAGACAGAGAGACAGAGCGCACATAAGGGAGGGGCAGAAGGAGAGGGAGACACAGAATCC
The DNA here is from genome assembly GCA_004023845.1 of Helogale parvula. NCBI lineage: Eukaryota > Metazoa > Chordata > Mammalia > Carnivora > Herpestidae > Helogale > Helogale parvula. Next base: position 3,080 of record PJEM01005636.1, on the reverse strand, counting down.
GAAGCAGCCTCCAGGCTCTGAGCTGTGAGGACAGAGCCTGGTGCAGGGCTCGAATCCATGAATCGTGAGACCATGACCTGAGCCAAAGTCGGATGCTTAACCAACTGAGCCACCCAGGTGTCCCTCTTTTCCTTTTTCTTTTTTTTTTTTTAAACTATATACTTTCCTCTAAAAATGTGAAACAAAGTGAAGATAATATAAACTGAAGAATATTCCCTTACTTCCCTATTATTAGAAGTGATTGTGCAATTTGAAAATACTTTGTTGTTGAGTGTTTGGTAGAACTTCCTAGGGAAGCCACTGGAAACTAAAAATTGTGTGTGTGTGCGCGCGCACGCATGTGCATGCAAGTGTGTGTGAATGCAAAAGTTTTTGATGACTAATTCAAATGAACAATGATAAGAAAATTCAAGTTTGCTAATTTTTCACAAATCAGTCTTGGTCTTGATAAATTACATTTTTAAAGAAATTTGTGCATTTCATATATATTTTAATTGGGATAAAGGCATAAATTTGTCTATATTGTCATCTCATTACTTTACAATGGCTGTGTGATCTGAAGTGATGTACTCTTATCATTTCAGACATTGGTTATTTGTACCTTATTCTACTTTCATTGGATTTTTGTTAACTTCCCCATAACTTTTTGAGATTTTTTGCAGCTTGTTTTCTATTCTAATACATGCATAGAAGGTTATAAATTTCCCTCTAAATGTTACTTAGCTGTACCACACTTTTTGATGGTGACATTTCTCTTAGTATTTGTTTTAATTTTTTTTTGACCTAAGGGTTATTTAGAGCTCTGCCCTTTAATTTTAAAACACCTATATTTCTTCATGTTATTTATTCCTAATCCAATTAAATTGTGACTGAAAGAGGTACTGTTTATGGTTTAAATGTTTTCAATATTTTTGAAACTAGTTTTATACTATAATAAAATATTCAAATATTGTACATGTGTTTGAATGGAAAGCATATTTTATATTTTAGGTTCATTTGTGGAATCATAAACATCTATATATTTTTATTAAGTCAAATTGTATCCCTTAAATTTTATGTATTTCTGCACAATTTTCGATTATACATTTTATCAGGTGCTAAAAGAGAGAAAATGCATCATTAATATGATTGTAGATTTGTCTTTATCTGCTTGTATTTGGTCAACATTATATTTCATGTAGTTTGAGGTCATGTATTCAGGCCCATACTAATATAAAATTGCAAAATGTTTTTGTTGAATCCATTCTGATAAATGAAACATTTTCATTCTCAATGTCTAGTATGCTTTCAGCTTAATTTGTTTTTGTTTTGGTTTTTAGGGATTTTTTGGAAATGAATATAGGTACTTTCTTGTGATTGGAGTTTAAATGATGTATATCTTTTATTGTTTTTGACTTTCAAGCTTCCTGCTTCTTTATGATTTAAGCACATTTTATTAAAAGAACATAGAGTCGTAGTTTGTTTAGCTTTTTGACTTAGTCTAACAGCTTCTTTGTCATTGGAATTTTTAGTCCACTTTACACTCAATATAAATATTTAGATACTGTTCTTTATTTTAAATCCACCATTTTACTCTCGCTCTCCTAACCTCTTCTGGGCTTTTTATTTCTTTTTATTGACTTTTTGGCTTTTTTTTATGTTTCCTTTTGTAGTTTAGGGGTTATGCATTATTTTACTATCTGGAGATTTTATTATACATCAAAGTCTAGATAATATTAATATTGTCTACTCAATTAATGCAAAAACCTTAGAAAATATTAACTCTATTTACCTCCCCTTGATATTAATTTCATTTTTATTGTATTACTTTCTCTCCCTCTCTCTCTTTCTCCTCATACACACACACACACACACACACACACAGTAGAGACAGTGAAAGAATGTCTCACCACTGCATATGAATACCTAAAGGAATGGACTTTCAGTGACATCATCCCTCCCCTCACCTTGCTCCTCCCTTTTCAGGGTGGTTCCCTGCTCTGGAGAAGGTCCTGCTCTGGAAGATTGAAGGAAGCCATGGGATGACATGAGGAAACCCTCACCCTTAGGAATCAATTATTTTTGTGAAGGGGTCATTTTTGTTCGTGGGTGTTCCTTTTAAGATCTTCTGTTTTAAATTTGGGTTCTTTAAAGATTTTTTCTTAGTAATTTATGTAATTTATGTCTTGTAGTTATACTAGCAATATCTCTAGAGGTGGTTTTTGTGTATTTTGGTCATGCTTGAGTACTTAGGGCTTCTTGAATCTCTAGCATGGTGACTTGATGAGTGTCAAAGGCTTCTTCTCCTCCCATTCTCTATAGTCTCCCTGTGGGACTCAGTACCATTAAACACACGTCAGTTTTTCTCACTTTCTTCCTTTTGTTTGTCCTTTTACAACCAATCATCTTTTTTTTCCCCCATCAGTCTTTCATTCTGAATAGTTTCTTTGATTTACTTAGTTATTAATTTTCAGCAGTCTATTCTAATTGCAGTCAAACCTACAGTCAGTCTGAAGTCATAGTTTAAATTATTACAAATCTTTGTAGTAGATTTTTTAATATAGATTCACCTGTTCTTTTGCAATGAGTTATTTTATTTTCTTCTGTATTGGAATTTATGGTGGCAATAATAATTTTAATATAAAAATGTTGGAGTAACAAAGTTTACCTACATGACTCCAGTATTAGAGACTTTGCTGTTCTCTTTCTACTGCAGACCCACTTCTATTGATTGCCATTTGTTTTTCTTGGTGGGCTGGTTATTTTTAATCATGTTCCAATTTATATAAATTGCTTATATAAATTCTTTGTAAAAGTAACTTAAGGCCTAGGTTGATGTTACTTTCTTTCAAAAAGAAATTCTGAATTTCTTCTAGGCTTACAGGTGTCAAAGCATTAGGTAAAATTTTATTTCAGTTTTAGGTATTGACCAAGTTTTTCTGTGTTAGTCAGATTTGAAGCTCGAATATAGTCTGAGCAAATGGTTGCTTCATTTTCAGTTCTTCTTTATCATATTACTTAAACCTTTGTCATTTTACCTCAAAATATACAAACACCCATCTCCTCCTGCTGGCAGACCATAAAATGTAGCAGGTGTATCC